>JAHZNC010004262.1:0-10385 GCA_027744095.1 Zhuqinia jingwanae | reverse complement strand
AATCGTGATATTCATTCCAGAAAAAGACCTTTAAATATATTGCTGCTGGCCTGGCTGAGCTGAATGAGAAAACGCAACAAAAAAAGTGTCCAGGAAGTCATTAGAAAAACTGCACTCATAAATTTTGTACAAAATATGCAATGTAAAGAGAAAAATGGGCTTTGCTCAAAATTAACGGCAGCGGAAGTAGTTTAGTTTCACTCCAAGAAAAAAATGTATTCAATGATTTAAGTAGAGAGGATTGTAGAATTGAATAATAGCAAAAAGTATTTTGCAAGAAGAAAAAAAATGACTTGTTTAGCCACTTTTTTCGCCAAGGCCTTGGTGAAAAAAAAACATTATACTTCTAATAGATTGTATGAAAAAAACTCAAAGTGGACCGAGAATGAGAAAAAAAGTTGGACTGGATTTGCTAGCTTTTTTTTGGCGGTGCATGAATGAGAGTTTCATTTATATTCTGTATAAGTATTCGTATGCAAAAACTGTCGAGTTGTGAGTGGTTGGAATTAAACTGGAACGTGTAAAACTTTCTTTGCAAAAAAAATGCGTTTTTGCTCCTGCAAAAAAAAGTTCATTTTCGTAAACAAAAAAGAGTGGGATGGAAAAAAACTTGGAGTGCTTAAGCAAGAGAAATAGACATGGACGGATAGAGTGGATGTGTCCTATGAGACATTTTGTTTGCATTGTAGGTATGTACATACATATAGGTATGTCGGTATTTCTCTTCCACTTTTTTCTCCAGTCTTCCAGTCTGGAATGTGGTTTAAATTTGCAGCTTGGAATAGATAGTTTGATGGAGTTTTAGATAAGCTAAGCTGACAAAGGGTTTTACCACTGTCACTACTGTGGCATGTCAGTAGTGCTGGAATGCGTATACAGATATGTACATACAATATAGGACTGCTGTATTATACAATGCAATATTGTTTGAATGAAACATTTTTAATTGATTAAAAGCATTCCATGTATAATGTTTTAGATTCTTAAGGAATCTTAAGGTAGATTTATAGTACCTCACCGTTTTACGTCTGGTTTTTCAAGGGAATTGATTTACGCTTGATTTAAAAAAAGAAAAATAGCTCTTATATCAAATGTTTTTATTTTCTCAATTTTGGAGTACCGTTTAGTATTGTTACCACTTTAACCGCACCACTTTACGCAATAATGCAAAAAGTCATTTACTTAATTATTTTTATTTATTTGACCGAAATCCTCATCTACTCTGATTTTCTGTGATGATTGTTATTCTTGTTTCTCCAGTCAGTCCTGTAATCTAAATCTAACCACCCACACAACTGCCACGACAGGAGACAAAAAACCGCATAAATTTAAGCTAATAATATCTAGTATTGATTTTTAACGCTGCTATCAACACAGCACATAGATTAACCCTAGAGAGTTACGCCTTTTCAAGTCAAGTCTTTTATTGTGATTCACAAAGAAAGTGAGAGGAATATAATACAATATCCTACTATGCGATAGTCTTAACATATAAGCCGCTGTGCATGTCTATATTTGATTCTTCTGTGATCATGTGTATTTTGTGACAAGGCATACAACAGATAACGTCAAGCATCAAAGAGCATCTTGTCCACCAGTTGACACGCACAACGACAAAAGGATATCGGCAGCAACAGCAGAACCAGAGCAATGACAATATTTAATGAAGAAATGGTATTATCATCAAACAAAATGTAGCATTTTATACTCTTTCCCTCTCTTGCTACTTATCTTTCAAGAAGTATCATAATATAATATCAAGTCAAGTCACACAACAACCCAACCACCACCACCACTCATTCTGTGGAAATGGGAAACCAAACCACACACACGACTCTTGTGCTTACACGACACTATTGCATGTATACCTATCTATCTATAGTTCTTGTGTGGAGTAAGTTATTGCCCAGGGGAGAGAAAATCACTACACCATGACTAATGTGACTAATGTATAGTTTTTTGTCTCTCCAAGTCTCGCGTCTCTTATTATTGCGTTGTCGTCTTGTGTAGGAATTTTACTTGTTTTTGGATTGCTGAGTACTGGTCTGTGGTGTTGTATCGGTCTCTCTCTCATTCTCGTTTATGTTTGTTCATTGAATTACAAAATAGGCAGGCAAGACAAGTCAAGTTGGAAAATGATATCATTTTCCTCTCTGTGTGTTGTTTTTACAAAGAGAAAATAGAGGGAGAATTAAGCCAGTAATAAAAACAATACCAGAAGCCAAAAAGGAAGAGTTAGTGGAGAACATTTACTGAAATTTACCCTTTGACTGGCCAAAATCCTTTGTGAGCTTTGAGTTGAACTGTGAGGTTTAAACGTGTGTATTTTTGGGGAGTGGGAAGGAAATCAAAACATGATAAGAATGATTATTTCAGACATTTTGTTAATACCGATAAAAAAAATTCCAAATATCCAAATATTTTTTCCAAACATCACATTTATTTACTCAAGTAAAATGTAAAATTAAGTCAAGTGGTGAATGATTGTATATTTTTGTGGTAGTTTACTACTACTACTACTATTATTATTATTATTATTATGGTAGTTTGATAGGAAGGTAGTGGCTTAATACGAAGCTGTCTTTCCTCGAAAATAGGGTTGCGATTGGATAGCATGTATATATATGTAGGTATATACCGATGTTATTTATTGTTGTCTCTATTTCTACTGTTGCTGGTTAACTGTTTTTTGAAGGAGGAAAAAAACGTTTTCTGTGTATCGCTACAAAGAAGATATGAAAATCAAAGGATTCTTCTTTTATTTTCTTCTAGTCAAGTTGATATAGTGTGTAGGTACTTTTTTTTGGAGGGTTCAGCCTGTTGAGAGAAATGTTTACAATTCAATACACGACACAAAACTGAGGAAAGCTTTTTTTCCCAGCCACAGAATTTTGCGGAGAGAAAGAGAGAGAAAGGAAGAAAGAGAGCCCAAAACACTTTCTTTTTTTTCTCTCGAAAGCATCATCCAAAATCTAGAAAAAGAAAATGCTTGTAGAATTTCTTTTTGTAGTTTTGTGCATGTGTGTGCAAGTATGGTATGTGGACTTGGCATAGTAAAATAGCTTACATAATAATAATATGTACACAAAAGTGGCAGTTTTTTTTGGTACTTTTTTGATACCCTTTTTTTTCTTGCTGCGGCATTCCAACAACAAAATTCATTCCATCTCTGGATAAGGAAAAAGCTGGAAACATGGGAATAAAGAAACGTTGCATAAACGTGGACTACTATAACACAAAATGATACATTATTTCCATATGTATGTGCTTGCACATTGTACATGATATAAGCATATAACGAAGTCATTATTATATAGGCCAAGACGACATATATATGTAGACAAGGCACAAGAAAAAGTTGAAGTTAAAAGCTCTCTTGATACACTATAACTTAGGCTGCTACTGATGATGGTGTTACTCCTTGCAAATGCAGAACAGAGAGACAGAAAATCTAACCATCAACACATTTTTTTATGGAAAACTCCAAGAGAAGGGAGAAGGGAAAGTCGATTCAGAAAAAAGTGCTTTTGTTGTTGTGTGTACGTATGTACATATATGGAAGTATAGATAGAAGAAATGAGAGATGCTGTATTATGCTGATTTAGTATTCAAGGAAGAAAGCTGGAACTGTTGGGGAAAAGGGAGACTTGTTTAGATTGCTTGATGGAGAAAGCGACCTTCTCTTTTTTTTGGTACGCTATTCTTTTCTGGTTTTTGGTGTTGGAGGTACTGCTGCTGAAATCAAATTTTTTAAATTTGTGTAGTACCTACATTTGTCAGTGGATTACATATTATATGCACATGTTTACAAAAAACTAAAACGCATAAATATGTGTGTATGAATATAGTATATGCCTATTATTATGCATGTATGTTTTCGACTACAACAATGTAAATGCATGTTTTATGAATTTTACACGACAATATGTGCCTCTAGTCATACATAAATCGTAGAAATAAGGAAGCTTTTTGTAAGAAAAAAAAACGTGAATACGAATTTACTGAGTAAAAAAAAAATGCGCAGCGTTGTTCGTTTTACTTCTTCCTTTTTGTGAATACATTTCATTTTTTTTATGACTGCAGATTTTTTGTGTGGACTTTTCGAGATATTATATATATCTATACGCACTCTAAGTTCGGCTTATGTGGTTACTTTTACATACATACGTCAACATTTTGTCAACAAGTTTCATTGATTATAATACACATATAACATTATATCGGACTATGTATTTGTTTTGTAGAGATGTTTGTTTACTATTTAATAATATATAAAATGCTGATAGATAGTGCAAATAAATTTATATATGCTATCTGGCTGGATTTCAATTAGTTATGAGAAGTTTTGAAGGGTTTGTGCATGCATACAAAGAGGACATATATATGTCTAATTCTAATATTGAAATTCTTCAGAGGAGTGTAAAATGTACTGATTGTTAGTTTTGATGTATTGTATTTGTAAATACTCCAAATAATGATAAGAAAATTGTAGTTTTGTTTTAGAATTTGAACAAGTGTTTGCTTTACGTTTACTTGTAATTTGGTAATGCTTATTAGTGAACTCGTCAAATATTAGGACAAATAGAAAGTACGAAGAGTCAGTAAATTGCCATACAATGATAAAAAATTAAATTAAGATATTCCAGCCAAATATAAACATTGCAGTGGTACGTAAATTAAGTTTTGTTCTAGAAAGAAAGTTGAAGAAAAATATCGTACTAAATTTCAGAAATAAGTTCCCATACACAGTATTGTATGTAAATAATTAGAGAAAGGCAATTTCAAAAATATTCCAAAATGGATAGTAAAAATTTAGTAATCTTTGCACTTCACACAATATTTTTATGTTCTCCAATCACCACCTCCCAGTTTAAAAATGAGTTTGTATCTACTCATTTTGTCATTCAGAAATCAATTCGGATCTTTTTTCAAAGCTCCTCGTGCACAATTCAATATCTTCATGAAGGCCTTTTATTTCCCAACTACTTGAAGGAACAAAGATCAGCATCGGTGGTAGATCATGACCTGCTGTCAAAATCATGCTCACCATTGTACTGCACAGCCCTTCAGAACACGCAAATGTTTTCCATCAATCTCACATCAACTCTGATTTTCTGGAAAATATTTTCGGGCATCAAGTACAATTTTGTGTGCAGCGCCCTTGTCGTGTCGAAATTGGAATCTCAAACTGACAATCGCGGAACACAAATTGTTTACGGCTTAACCTCTAAAATATTTTCGGACACTTGGAAGTCTCTACCGGATACTGACGAGTATTCGAGACGGAGAATTGCACCTGATTTCATTATGGCGTTTATGGGATTGCCAAAAGTAGTAACTTTGGTAGAAGCGACAACGATGTTTTACGCAGAACTTCCCAATGTTTTTCATTATTCAAAAGTAATTGCGATTGATATTCATCAGGAAGCTCGCCACAGTGTTAATTCAGGACGACTAGGATGGTACCTGGGTTGCTTTACTTGTGAAAAATCTGAGATAATAACATGGCCCAAATCCAGTTACAGAAGTATTCGGTACCCAGTTCCAGTACATGAAATAAATAGGATTTCCCGAACTGTCGTACTTGTTTATACTCTCATTAGTATTTCCAAATATTCAAAGGACTACGTGTCCATTTGGAAGAAATTTGGTGGGCGAAATGAAAACAAAATAAACAATTTTGGATTGAATTTGAAGGGCAATGATGCGATTGACAAGGTGCACAATTGCTCCGTGAATTTACTGAAAGGCACCCCAAAGGAATTGTTCACGTTGGCTAGTGAAGAATATCTTTGCGTCTTATACATATTCCTGTCAATTCAAAATTCTAGTTCGTCCCTTCAAGAATCATTTCTTAATTTCTACTTTGTTTACTACAACTCGGCTTATTTCATTAACTCGGATACAGACAGATATACAATCGGTGGCGTTGTGCTCCCCTTTGGGGCCAAGTTTGATGGTCTTCGGTTTTCAGTCATTTTGGGCGTAGACGAGAATGGAGGAAGGGCTGGTCACAAGAAAATGGATTTGAATGCGGTAATTTCTCCACTTTCTTACACGGCTTGGATTTTACTCGTGACCAGTGTTGTCATGTTGTATGCACTGCTTTGTGTTACCACAACTGGCAGAGACAGAAGTCAGTATTGGCTATTTTGGTTGATGGCCGTACTTTTGGAACAGGAAGAGGGGGACATGCGCAGGTGGAGAAATGTGAAGAACATCATTATCATATGGAGTTGGATGCTCGGAGCATTCTTCTTTAGGAACCTTTACACATCATCAATGTATTCCCGTTTAACAGCAATACCCGACCCGGAGAACATTCCAGAATCCATGGAGCAACTTTTCCAGCAAGACATGAAGACAAAGGGATATATTCCCATCATTGCCGAAGAAGGGCTCGTAAACAACTTGGAGTATCTCGTGAAAATATTAATCTTCACTCAATCTTCTGATAAACTCAGCAAAAAGACAGATTACGACCAGCTGATTCTAAATAAACTTCAAGTAATCAAGGCGGAAAATTTAACTACAGACTTTGTAATGAATGTATCACGTGCATATCCAATCAAGTGTGAATCTATAGCCAACAAAACATTTTTAGACCCTAAAAATTTGTACTACAGGCAACGTCCAGCGTCTTGCTCCACTTCCGAAAGATTTGCAGTACTCTACAATGTTGTTGGGGAAAGATCTTTACACAGCCCCCGGTATATAAAACCCATGCTAAAAATATTGGGAAGGAGAAAAATTGTTGAGAATTTGAACGAGCCTTCATTTTTAAGTCAACCCATCCTGTGGTTTGTGGAAAGGAACTATTTCTTTTTGGAACAGTTTCAAATGACAGTAGCGGCATTGGCGGAGAGTGGAATTTTTCAAAAGTTTACGAATGGATTCGATACTGGGGAGCAGAACAAGGCGATAACGACGGTTAATGAGCAGGGTCATTTTGGAAATTCAACGTGGAGTGCGTATACATATAGCAGTCAGGTTATCAGTGGAGATTTGCAGAAGAATGCCATTGTCCAAGAAAGTGAACATGGTCATGAATCCATTAGTTTAGAGGAATTTTGGGTGGTGGTCATACTCTTTCTTTATATGTGTTTATTTTGCGTGTTTGTTCAAACTTTAGAAATGTTGGTTATGTTTTGTAGATATTATCGCGAGACTGGCCGAGTTTATAGCATTGTTCATAAGAACGACAACGTTATTTTATAGAATGAATAGAATGAATTTTATTGAATGGTACTTACAAAATTTCACAAAAATATAGAAAAATGCGAGAGAAAGGATCCTGCAAAAAATCATGTATGGTAATAGTCTTTTTTTTTGAATTAGGTACATATCTGTAATACAATTTATTTTGATGATTCACCAAGGCTATTTCATAACTCTAAAATTGAGCAGTTTATTCAAACAAAAGCATAAATTTGCGCATGATAAGGGTGATTTTGTCGTGACAAAGTATGTATAATGTTAATGTGTTACTCTGGGGCATCTTGAGACTTCCAAGATTTTCCTTTATTGCGTGTTTTTGTATTTGAGTAATTGTACAGACCTGTCGAGACATTTTCGTTTTCAATTAAGCCCCAGTACAAAAAGTTGGAATTCATCAATCAGCCGTCAATCATCATCACATTATCAGCATGGAACAAAACCATATTAACCCTTGCTTTTGCATCTCGTTGAAAGCGGGATCAATTCTCCTATCTGCGTATGACATTGTAAGCCATATATTGCATTTCCACCAGAAAATTAATATGAAAAAATAAGGTTTAATTTGTATGATTTTTAATAAACTAACTGTAGTATATGGTTGCTTGTATTTTACATGAAACCCCAGATTTATGGATCTGCGTACTTTTTTCGGTTGATGTACCTTGAACACCTGCAAGAAAGTTTTTATGAGTATTTTCCTGAAAAGATTCCCAACCCTACCAAGAGCGATTTCATGTATTTTATGTCTCGACGGGGAAATTATATTGCATACGTGATATCTGGGTTATTTGTACTTGTGGCAACTAATTATTTGGTTAATAATTTTTTTTAAAATAGCAAATGATAAACTTAATCCTGAGAGCATATGTAAGCCTATCAGCCACAATCGTTTAAAATATTTTTGATTTGTTTCAGCAAAACCATTTCATTTGGTTGGCTATTATTTGTTACATTTGGATAGCAATACGAACCTTCCTCGTGATCAACCTGAGCATATTTTGCAACGCTCTTTTTGACTCTGGTCAAAATCATTATCAACGCTTTGGCTATGAAGTCCTCTTCAATATTTTTATGAATTTGTATTTCATGATGGTTATCGCAGGTTTCATCCGAGCGACCCGGATAGAGCTAAATAATTACCGGGCAATTAAACCAATTAATATAGCATTAAACGAGCACGAGGATTACCTGCGGAGTGACAAGGAGTCAAAATTCAACAACGCCACGTCCTACCACTACCTGAGCCCCAGTTACTACTTGAACGTGAGAAAAAACACTGACGATACTTCGGAAGTAAGGGCGACGTACAAGCTGCGAGACTCCCACATTGACGACACTCTACTCCAGTACGTCATCACAAAGTCCAAGTTGATGGTGGAGGTGGAGGTAACCAGTGAGGAACAAAGTGAAATGAGTGAAATGGAAACTGATAAAAGTAAGGAGTCGGGTTTGACGTTGAATATTGGACCAAGCAGTACAACAACTAATATGTTGAAATAACGATACAATAAAAATGTTATAGTATGAAACGTATAATATATGTCTTGGCTCAATTTTCAACCAATTTTCATTGTTTTTTTTACTGCAAATACAATACGTGCCCAGTTAAAACATATTACAATCTTATTGATGATAAAAGTTTTAACTAATATCAAATTGCCTCCCCACTTTTTTTACAATGTAAAATTTACAACTTCAAAAGAAATAACTATCGCAACTTGCTTAACTTGTATCTTGCTTTAACTATTGATAAAAACATTTTAACACCAAAATCGGGTAATGGCTTAATTTTTATTCCAAAACTAATGTAATAAGATTAAATGAAAAACTGAACATTCACATTGATCAATAAACTAAGGAAAACAAAATTATGAAAAAAAATGTATCGGTGTTGGATAATTGAACTTTCTTTGGACCCATCACACAAAAAAGTTGATGAGGAACTCATTTCCAGTTTCCAGTAGCTTTAAAGTGATAAACTAAAAAAAGAATGAAAATTCGCTCCTCCTTAACTACACTCCTCTCCGTCCTGGACGATAGTCAAATCTGCAAATGATAGCAAGTACACTGAAATTATAATCAAATTTAACTGCATAATAATAGAATAAAATACGATGCTGCTATAAATTTGATAAGTTATTAATAATCATTGAATTTATGTATTAAATAATTGGTTTCCTACTTGAATTGATCTTCTTGGCGCAATTGAATTCACACATATTTGAATATGTAATTCCATCGGATGCGCATATTGCGTGATAGTTTAATGGACACACGCATCGCTGTTTGGTGTCAGTTTCTTTCTTTTCAGAAGAAACTGAATTTATCAAAATTACACCCACTACAATAATGGCTACTTGTAGAGCAGTCGAAAAAAGTCCAAAATTTTTCATTTTAAATGTATTTTTTTTCCACGTATAACACAAAACTGTTTCGCGAAGAGTTATTATAAAGTGAAGGAACAACTTAACACTTAACAAATGTTCTAGGATACCGGTGCCGATAAACGATAGCGACTGCAATTACTTGCTCATTGATAGAAGCTCTCTGATTTTATAATGGTTTTATAATGTGTCATCTCAGCAGTCCACCTTACCGAATACCGTACACACGCACATCTACTCCTTACTTCCTGGAGCTTTTGTGATGCGCAGTTTTTTACTACCTATTTATGTTACGTACCTTCATATAGTTATGGTGGTGTGCAGCTTATCACAAGGTCATTAAACGCATTATTACCAGTTATGTTGATTTATGTCAAATGTATATACTGTTAAAATATTTGGAACTGACTGCATCCCTTTAATATATTGTGGTAAGGTAGTTCATCGGTTATTTACTGCTTCTACTATGAAAAAAACTTCTACTAAAATAGATTCAATTCATTGATTTTATACAACAGGTAAATACAAAAGGTATAATAGAAGGAAGTATCGCATCATAAAAAGGCACAACAAAATATGACATGGAATTGATTAAAAAATCAAGGTCAAGTGTCAAGCATGAAGTCTCGTCAGTTTTACTATGCTCTCGTATGCGTTATTGGCATTATCATATCCCCATTTTCGCGATTCTTAATTCGGGAATTTAAGTCGAATTCCTCATTAAAAAATAATTACAATTTTTACGTAAATGATTAATTTATCGTAAAAGAATTTTTATGCATA
>JAHZNC010004261.1:0-16649 GCA_027744095.1 Zhuqinia jingwanae | reverse complement strand
AAAAAAAATACACATCTTTTACTTTATTTTTATTTTGCTTGAAAAGTTGATTCAACCTGAGAAGAAAAAAATGTGAACAAGTTTAAGGTATACAAAAGACACAAGGAACAAGCTCCAAGCAGCAGCTTTCTTTATTTTAATGTATTTTTTTCTTTCCCCTTTTTACATTTTGTATGCCGGAACAAAGCAAGCTTGCTTTTATTTTTTTACTACTAAAAAGTACACAACTTTATTTACTTCCATGTCTTTTTTATAGGTATATGTGTACATTGTCCATATACACCTACCTGATTTGTACCTGCTTACTTTATTTCTAGATGCCATGACATGACAGTTCTAGACTCTATGAATGAAGACCTATGGAAATTTTCTCTGAATTTTGTGTGTGTGTGTGTGTGACATGACAATGTTATCAACACATTTTCTACTAGGATGCCATGTTATCTCATATGATGGTGACGTGAACGCGACTCTTTTACCATCACCAACAACATCATCCTCATCATCGTCAAAACGCTCACCAAGCATATTTTTTGCCTAGTAGGATGTAAAAGTATGCATGTTATTTACATATATACGGAAAGGTGAAACAGTAAACATGCAAGTTTAAAAGTAGATTCCATGTTTACTTTGACTGTATACCAAGCTATGCATATGAATACATATACCTATATAGGCATAGCAGAAAACCAAGAAGACGACGACAAGTGCACCAATTTTGTGTCAACCGGAATAAAATGCTTGGATTTGTAATTTTTATGCAAATGTCAGCTCTCTCCGACAATTGTGTGAAGAAAAAGAAGAAGAAAAAGGTTTTTTATCAGCGAAAGACGCGAGTTTTATCAAAATCAACAGAGACACTGAGATACCTACATAAAAGAGGGCACAAGGTAACGCTATACAACTCTCTTTTCTCGTAGCCTCAGCTCTAGCAAGTCCAAGTCACCATTTCCATGAATATAAAAACGACCTCTATTTTTTTCTTGCTTTTTCTCCACAGTCCACTTAAAAAGCATTGAGTTCAACACTGGAGAAAAAAAAATCCAGAGAATTTTTTTTCAGCATTGCTGTTTTCTGCTATGGTTGATGGTGCTAATGCTGTTGTTGCTTTCGCATGCGAAAGAGTTAGCTAAAACAAACACACACAAGTTCAGCAGTTCAGCAAAGTCGTCGTCGATGTTGTTGTTGTTGGTCGTGTTGTCGAGTTGGTTTGAATGAAAACGTGTTATATCTCTCTGTTCTCACTCAAACTCAGCATACATACGTGCCATATCACCTGTAAAAATTTCACAAGAAAAAATGAGTGTAGAAAAAAAGAGCTTTTGGTAGTGTATATGCCGACGTCTCTCTTTTTTCTTCTTTGATGATCGCAATTTTTTTTCTTAGTTCCCATAAACTTTATTGTCCTCATCACATCACTTGTTCTACTTTTTTTCCCAGAAAAAATAACCACTTTTACATTTTCTAGCTTATCTTACGACAATAATATAAGCAATACAAAACCCTTGTCTCTGAAGCACTTCAGATTAATCGACTCCATTTTTTCTCTTGTAACTTTTCCTTATTTTTTTGGCCAGCCTGTTCAGCTTGAAAATAAAAATAACAATAAGGACAAAAGATGAACCAAAAATAAAACACATGCGAGTGAAAAGTGAAAATAGGCAGTGTAACAAAAAAAAACCCAAAGCTATTGAATTGATCAAAAGTGGAGAGAAGACAAGAGAGAAAAAATGGAGAAAGGCTACTTGAGCTAACTTTTTTTGTCGATGAATGTTTCTCTATCTTATTATTCTAGTGTGCAAATTTATCAAAAATTTAGTCTAAGATACTAGAAGAGAGTATAGAAAAGTTGAGGTGAGACCAAAAAATAATTTCCTCTGAGGGGAACAATGACTAGGCCTACAGAGCTATAGAAAAAGGAGAAAAGCTATTTCTTAAATGAATTATGAGTTTGTGTGTCAAAGCTCCTCCAAACAAGATCTTCTTCTTCTGACCAGCAGACCAAAAACCTTGCCATCAGACAAAACATGGTGATTAGACAACAGCACTCATATAATACGTTTTTCTAGAGAATGGCTGGAGTGTGTAGTGGTGGTAGTTGCTGTTGAGTGTCGAAATATATAAGTTATTTATAGACACACACACACACACACACACAACGCTAAACAATGTTTGGGAATTCAGGGGAATAAAGGTCGTACAAGCACACACGTACACTTTCTCTTGTAAAAATTAAATTATGATAGTGTCAGCCAGAAAATACCTTTGGAATATAACCAAACATACACCTTTAATTACCATATACCTGCTTATTATTTTCTTTGGCTATTGTATGAGTACATGGTTGACTACAGATGGACAAAAGTCTTACACAACAAAGATAACCAGGTGTATTGTGTCTTGATGGAGCTTTTCCTCCACATTTGCTATTATACTTGTGTTACGCTACTATAGAATGGGATGAACAATGACAATGCATGTTAGGCTATTGTGTTCTCGTCATCCATTCAATCCCATTACTTACGGCACATTTCTATACAAATTTCATTTTGAAAGGGAAAACTAGTAACTGGTATATACGTAGTCTTTAGCTGACTTTCCGCTCTAATAATGTTATTCAGTGTGGTACAAAATTACTTAATGAAAGCTTGCACACGGACACAAAATGACCTAACCTCATCTCACCTTTGTGTCAAGGTGTAAATCAATCTTTATACTTTTCCTACATATTTTACTCCATGGAGGAATACACAAAACGGAGGAAAAGTGGAGACAGGTAATTTGGATACCTCCTTTTCTCTTTCTCTCTCGTAGTTTTGTGTGTGATTCATGTACATATACAGATTTACTTCGACCTCGTACAAGCTTTTTTCGTATTTGGTGCTTTCACTTAATAATAATAATATTGGTAGTAGTTGTAATAATACCACCACTATTTCACACATCCTTCACTACTACCTTTTATTTTCGGTTAACCACCACAAAATCATCGACATCGTCAACATTTACCCACCTCCGTGTTGTTGTAACCTGCAACATCTCTCTCTTCCTGTTTCTCTACATGCCTTCTCCCCAGATTCCTTTGAAAAACACTTTTTAGGCTCTACTTCTACTACTACTACCCCTTCACCACCGAAAATCTACTTCTCTCTTCTACATCTCTTGGAATATGTAGGAAATCCAATAATGTGTGATGCCAAAGAGAGACGTGTGTTGGATTTTCTTCGTTTCACCTCTCTTCCTCACTCCCACTCTTTCCACACGCTAGCCGCGAACAAAGGCACGATGGTGGTGGGGACTACGGCGGCGGCGATGGTAGAAAAACCATGTAAAATGGATCATTTTGTAGTAAGTTGGATAAATATGCCTCTTAGCCATTTTACAACTTTATACTACTAAGCCACTACTACAAGCGTAGTGTGCTAAGTACATTGTCGCTGAGAGTTTTGCGGCGAAGGAGAAAGCTTCAAAACTTTAAAACCAACTGAACTTTTCTCAACATGTAAAAATTCCTTTATATCATCACTGTACTTATTCCATCATGTCTACAATTATACCACCAGCCCCCAAAGTTACTTACACTACAACACCTTTGCACACAAAAAGTTAAATATATGCTTATGTATGCATAAAAGAGGTTATTTGCTTGTAATTCACTGAACATTATTTACTTTTTACAATGCCTTATACCGAAACACATCTTTAAAAACCGCGTATTATTAGTACTTGGCGGAGCGGTATTGTCAGAGAAGCTATACACACTTACCATACATATTTAGGTACCTTATATTCCGAGAGACGTAGTCAAGAAATCAGAACTAATAATTTCCAGCATCCTTCTCCTTCCCTCCTCTTCTCTGCCTCTCCACTCAGCTCCCCAAAGACCACCTACACTCTGATCTATAAATAAGACTTCTCTTCTGTTTCTGCAATAATGATAAGACGAAGAAGAAGAGGAAGAATATAGCAGCAGGAGCAGCATCAGTGGTGCATACAACCACAAACACACCTATACATATCGCCTGTCTATGTGTGTGGCATAATATCATTCTTGCGCTCTCACAACAACTCACACAATTCCCAGACTTCTTATATTTGAGTCTGAATCAGAGAAAAAGTAAGCAAGCGGCAAGGCGGATTGGTAGAAGAACAGACAGGAAAAGGGTTTCCTTCTTTCTCTCTCTTGAATTTTTTTTTTCTGTGGTGAATAATGGCAGTGATCAAGGAAGCGACACAGGCAAAGTACATGATAATGTATCTAAAACTACACATTTGCTTGCTAGATAGATATAATACCTACTTTATAGTTTTAGAGAATGGCATGCATAGAGAAACTACTAACTTGAATCTGCCGCTTTTTTTAGTTTAGTTATAAGGCAACGAAGAACGTTTCCAATTCTTCATTTTGCTTTTCTATTTGGATGAATGGATTGTGTGTGTGTGTGTGGCGAGGCGGTGTGGGTGTTGGATGTGGTTGCCTATTTTTTAACCAATGTGAATACGATATTCTCTTTCGCTCTCTCCCAGTTCATCTTCTGTAACAATTTCCTTTCCTTTTTAAAAACACTAGAGTCCGCACCAGCCGGTTGTACATTATTACAATTTCTTTCGTTTCTCTTCCCATTTCTTTCTTTCTCTTTTTTCTCTACACACAGTCGATGAAGCATGTCACTTACGAAATATATATATGAATGAGAGATGTGTTGGGTAAAACACAATACAAGAAAGGGTTTTTCTTTTATGTACTTTTTTGTTTCAATTTAACTTTTTGCCCCTCTTTTGGAAAAAGGCGTATGTGCATTTACTAGAGCACCGTCTTTAAAAAAAGAATTTATTTATGTCGTCGAATGGATGCTCTCTATTGCCTTTGTCGCTTCAAACAAAAAGAAAGTTAACCAAAAGTTCAAAAACGTTTTTATTGCTTTTTGGTTGTTGATGTCGAGAGCGGTATTCAATTTTTAGTTCATCGGTAAAATGAAGTTGGATGCTCTCTATTGCCTTTGTCGCTTCAAACAAAAAGAAAGTTAACCAAAAGTTCAAAAACGTTTTTATTGCTTTTTGGTTGTTGATGTCGAGAGCGGTATTCAATTTTTAGTTCATTGGTAAAATGAAGTGTGGACATATACATATGTTCAGGTATATAAACATGACTTTTATCCATTGTACCTGCACCACAAAAAATATTTTACGAGAGAGCACACCAAATTATTGTAATTAGAGTTTACTCGGATGATCACAAGCCTACCTGTCTAAAAGAACACCTGAGATTTTAGATTAGATTGAGGATTCCCACCAACCAAACCAGATGTTCTCTTTGATTTTGAACGGATTTTTGAAAGAAATTCGTTTTCCCAATTGAACCCTTTTTTCCTTCCCAATTGAACCCTTTTTTCCATTCCATTTGCCTACATATATTCATTTTGAGTTTCATTTTTCTTTTTTTAAGACTTCAAACGGGGCATACTTTTGAAAAGCTGATTACAAAGTAAAATAGGCACCTTAAGCTTATTAACGTTGAATATGTCATTTTCCTTTGGACATGTTTTTTTGTATTTAAAGCGACAAAAAATAAGCTATTATAAAAATGAAAATGAAGAGACAGCCAAGTAGATTAGAATGCTATTTTTACATGACATGCTGTTTTCTACTACTTCCAAAAATTCTCTTTTCCAAGTAAATTACATCCAAACTGCAATGATAACGTTTTTTCTCGTCAATTTGTATTTCCTCTTATTATTATGCAGGAGAAAAGCTTGTGCTATACTGCTGCTTTTTTCATGTAGTAGTTATTTATCTAAATAATGTGCGCTGTGATGGGATATGTGATGCAACGTTAGTTTTTTTACCTCTGCTCTGATGTTTCCATTTCTACTACTTTACCGCTAAAAAACGCTTTTACATCATGTGAGCCTAGTCCTCAAGTAAATAGTACTAAATAGTACTCATGAGAGTACAACTTTTTTCCTCTATCTCTCTCTCTCTCTTCATTTCTCCAGCAGCAGCAGCAGCAGCACCAAGAGAAGGTGAAGGTGGAAAAAAAGCATACATCAAGGAGGCAACACGGACATAAGTATGAAGACACAGCAAACAGCATATAATATTATGTATATAAACGGTAGATTAAATATCGATCTTACTCCTCTGCTTGCATAGTATATTATTATACACAGAGCTTTAAAAATAGTTTGTATTCGTGTAACAACAATGAATACAGAGATAGAAATGAAGCTGCAGAATATGTGGAGAGATGTACATTAGACGTATATATTAAACTCTCTTGGGTCCAAGTAATCTCAATGATTTTCACATACGCCATGCACACACCACGTACCTACCCTCATCTCGCAATCTCACCGCGCTCGCGACTCGACTGGCTTGACTGATGGCGATGTGATGGTGAGTTTAGGTTTATAGAGCGTCACATTTATTTGTAATGGCTCTTGAAGCGGAAACAACATCAACAACTAAACTGTCTCATAAGAAGACCGAGTGAGCGACCGGTCTCATCATCAGCTCATCTCTTCATAATGCCTTGTAGCTATATGAGTGTACACAACACCACCACCACCACCGTCATGTTCTGTCCATGTCCTCTCATCTCTCTCACTCAGAGAAAGTGGTATTGGTGATGATGATGATGATGATAAATGTTGATGAAGTGGTTATACTATATTGACGTGCATTAAACAATGTTGTTGCTGGTGTTGTTATTGATGCTGCTGCTGCTGTTGCTGCCGCCGCCACTACTGCAACTTTGTCAAGTCGCCTGTATTGGTTCTACTATATTCAACCGCTATAAAGTTGACGCTGCTGCTATAAAACGGTTTAAAAATAGCGACGATATATATAGTAGTGTCATTTTGTCCTTTTCATTTCTCTGGCACATTCCATTTATCACCCAAGATGCATTTTGGTTCCTATATGTATATACGTTATAGCTTTTTTCCTAATGCATCATCGTCACCGTGATGCTAGCATAAAGATAATATTTGTCATGATGTGACTGTGGAAAATGGAACTGGAAACTAAGCTAAAGTCACATTTCTTTTTGGAGAAGTGTTTCTCATCAAACTTTACATATAAAAGAGTAAAAGAGAATATAGGGAAATGTGTACATGTCTTCAAACATTATAACATTTTGTCATGCACTAAACGGGAAAAGGAGGCGTAAACGTGATCAAAAAAAGAGTGTCTTTAAGAAAGAACGTGATGGTTTTATGTTTACTGTGATGCATTACATCATAAATATCATGTAATGTTCATGTCTCCCAAGCAAAATGTATCAATTTCAAACAGACAAAAATGGAAACATGAATTATACTTTTCAAAACTGAATACATGCCTATGTATGTACATATATACATATATTTATTTCCTTCAAACGAATATACAATGTATCATATTGTAAGATACTTTTATAATTTCGTCGAGAATTATTTTCTTATGTTGCTGTATTATCCGCCTAAATTGCAAGTTCCGTGGGAATGTATAAATAAACAGCACAGTTTATTGTTGATTTTTAAACATAAGCCCAGCTTATGAGAATTCTCACTTATTCAAACAAACGAAACATTTCTCAGCTTGTAAATTTTATCTTTTTGCATGGAATAGTATATTATGCATGTACCTAAGTATTTCTTCAACTAGTCAGCATAGCACATGGAAAATATCATACATACATACAGTTACATTGTAACAGCGTAGGAGTTCTTTATTTAATTTGTAACTTGACTCAAAGAATAAGAGTCCTTACATTTCAAGGGCATTGTACTTCAAATAAATGTTTTTAAAAAATCTGAAAAGATGGGGAAATCTCTTTTCCTGAGTAGAAATGTAGTAGCAGTCGAAAGAGTGAAAACGTAACCATAATTTTGTTTAAATGACGTAAAACGTAAAGACGATTATTTACAATTATTATTTACCGAACAATTAAAAGATTAAACGTTGGGGATGCTTCTGAATTTTATCGTAAAAGTAGACACTTTTACGATGATGGTTCAAAATTGAGCAACCGTTAGTCGGTTCGATATTTTTTGTGGTTTTAGCACATGATATTCTCAGTAGTATAGTGAGTCAGTACTCCCAAATGTACGCATACGAAATGCAATGTAATATTTCTTTAAATCCCACACCCAAACATTTTTACGATAACCTAATATTAAACATAAGAAAAACACAACTAATAAACATTGCAAACATTGATTTTTTTTGAAACGATGAACCTAACATAAAAATCAACTTCCTCACTCATTCCAGAAAAGATTCATTTCCTTGCACGTTATTATAACAGGGAAATCAACTATGAAATACAATTCCGCCCGCCCACGCCGAACGAATTACACAGACATCTGAGTTGCGGCAGCAGCAAAATGAAGCTACAAAAAACTTTTCCTAGTTTGAGACATGTGGTCGACGTGACCTCGCATAGTATTCGTGAATGAAAAAATTTTACGAGAAGAGTTTAGAATCGGAAGCTAAAAGTAGAACACTAAAACGCAAACGATTTTTGTTTTGGAGCAATGCTCATTTTATTGTTATGATTTATTTGGGTTTTTTTCTCATTCATTTTATCTGTGATTATGCTCGTTTCAGCCATTTATAAATGAAGTTCATGCTAGCACATCTCCACATGATTTCGTTATTTCTCAGGTGAAGCGGTTCAATAAAATGCAATAATTTCATCTGCTATATGGCCAAAGCAGCAACTGCACAAATTTTTTTTACTGACTGTGAGATCGTAAAGAAAAACGTGCTTAGAATTGACAGTTGTAATTGTAAACGTGATCAAGTGATCATGTTCAGATGATCAGAGATAAAAAAAACGAGCAATATGTGCGCGCATTCATACACGTATACGTATGCATACCAATGATGGAAATCTACTTTCATGTCACATAGCATTCCGTCATAGATGTACATATAAATGAAATGAATTCTGGAATATTTTTTTTAATGAGACCATATATATATTTTTTTATCATCTCACCTCCACAACACTCCCGCAAGACTTCCACGCAACTCACACAAGACAGCTTGCTGAACATGTTGTTGAAGCCAAACAAGTTTTTGTTATTTCGTTTTCCACTACTACGCCGCTGGTATGGATGCGGATGTAGTGATGTATGAGGACGCTGGTTTGACTGCTGCTGCTGCTGCTGTTGATGCTGATTGTGATTGTGATTTTTTACGGACTTTTCTACCAGCAAATCTCTTTTCTCAACTTGTTTAGCTCTCCTTTCACTCGACGCTGATGAGGTTGCTACCCCCGCGAGCTTTCTCCGCAACTTTCGAATTCGCAGCTTTTCTTCACGGGTAAGCTTGATAATATTTTGATGCTCATTTGTAACGAATTCGGTTGTTGTAGAAGTAGTAGCAACAGCACAAGAAGCCTTAGCAGAATGATCTTCAAGTTTCACAACAGGCGCAGCAGCTTCCCTAGCTTTCAGATAATTTGACGAATTTCTTCTTCGACAACTTTTCTTCTTTTTTACCGTCTTCTCTCCCAAAAGGGAATTCCCCTCGGTTTGTGTTCCTTCTGAGCCACTGCTTCTGCTACTACCAGTTTTGTCTCCTGCACTAATAACGCTCTTTTTGCTCTTTATTGTGAGTCTACTGGTATCAGTGGAAAGATTTGTGGAGCCACTGTTGTTAAGATCAGTTTCTTCTTCGTCAATGGAATTTTCCTCGCAACTTGATAAACTCGAATTGCTTGCTATGGTGCTTTCTCCCCCACATTCTGTTGCTGTTGCTTTCTTTTCTAAAGGATCACTATCAGTGTCTCCAAAACTGGTGATATCCTTTTTTTCCTACAGAATGTAAAAATAAAGCATTTTCATCTTGAATATTATTTCATAAGAAAACCGACAAATCGGTTATATATATATTGAATCGAAATGGATAGCAGTCAATTTTATTCAACATTTTAACAAACCCATTTCTTAATCATATATTATAGAACCATAAATAATAGCGCACCAAATGATATGAAATCTTTCATCTTTTACTAAAAGAAAATTATAAGCTAGCTATTCACGTACCATGAATTTCTTGTTAAGGTTGAAAAGGATTATTTTTCAATTTGAAATTAAATTTTCGAAACATTACTTGTACAAGAAAACCTACCCAAACATAATAAATAATACGCTTGTTTGTATATTGAATGGAAACAAAAACTTGTGCAGAAGGAAGTCTGATAAAAGCAACGATATCACTTTCTCTCTATGTGGTTTATTTAATGATACATTTTATTATTAAGCATAATATTATTTTCTCGTTTGCTCCCCATGCTCACGTAGCACCTTTTGTTTGCAGAGTTTATCAATTTCTTTAGAAATGAAAAGAAGAAATAATAATTTGTAAGTTTGCAATTTTGTCAGGCTTCGTTTCAAACAAAGGATGAAATGTTGTGGAATATTTCTGATATTCTAAATCCACGAAAAATATTCCAAATCACAATTCACTTTTAACTTTTCTTCCACTTCACTCGGGAATTTTATCTTCTTTTCCTTTTCTTATTTAAACAATAAGATATTTTTAGCAATAATTTTGCCTGTGCCGGAATTTTCGTATAGATATATGTTTGCTATCATATCCTTCCTCCGTTGTGTATTGTGCATATCTCATCTTGAAATGATGATGACATAATAGTCTAGTGCTTTCGAATCACCACACAATACCTAATATTTAAGTGTTAGTATTTCCACCTTGATTTTATAGTTTTATGATCACAAATAATGCTTTATCAGAGATTTTAAGTGCACGCTTATCAGACTATGACGAAAACTTTAATGTAAAAAGGAAGCCTTTTCATTTTTCTACGCAACGCGGTACAAGAATTGAATTAGCTCTTTCGGTATGGATTGTTACACTTGGAGTAATGGTTGAATGGATTTTTCACTCAAAAAGCTGATGATGATCACATCAAAATATCACATTGTGTACTTGCACAAGCAGCAGCTAAAACTGAGCAAAGACAAATGCGAAATTTATTCATGAACCAAAAAGTAAAAGACGGAGAGATCATAATATTCATATCCATTCATTGTGATCATCAATTTTATAACCGGGTATGTAGTAATATGTAGACACACATGTGCATGCATGTTCACTGTAATGAGTCCTAAGTACAAAAAATAATCAAATGAATGAAATTTGTTAAAAGGATACAAATTTATTTTAGTACATCGACATGTACAAGTGCAAGTATGGAATCCTAGAAGTTATCAAAAGAAAGTAAACTAAGTATTCATGAGAGAGACACATAAGCTTCAAGGTAACTTGAGCGTGCCAGTTCATCATTTCATCATCATCAGCCTTCAATGTGTGTGTGTGTGCCATATGGATAGTAGTACATAGTAATGACGACTGAACAATCTAATATATTTCATAAAGCAGGAGGAAAAACATCAATGTTCCATCGTGTGAGATTAGAGCTAAATGTTCTTAAAAGACTTTATATGATCATTCTGTCAGACAGAATATTATTATGACATTTATTTACGTAAATAGGTGCACAACATGTAATACACAGGTAAAGTTACAGCATAGTAGTCGCCCCATCAAGCTGGATGATTCAATTAAGGAAATGAAAGGAAATGAAAGGAATAGAAGTTGATGAGATGTTTCAAATCAATCTAAAAGAGACAGCAATATATGATGTATGAAGGTAAGTCCGGCCCTGTACATCATAACAGTTTGACATTTTCTCTCAATGTTACTCTCCTCTTCTCGGACTACTATGGTCATGATAGGTATTATGTATGCACATATATTTGCTCTCTGGATAACAGGAAGTCTTAGCTATAAATATATACATAGATGCTGTAATTTGGATGGAATGACGTGTGTTCAAAGGATCCTACATTCTTTTATTTCGAAAATTACATTATTAACCTTGTAATAAAGAGGACAGGGTTTTATGTTATTGCAATTGCAAAAATATAAAGCAATATAGTAGCCATACTGCAAATTCTTACCAACTAGCAAACCAAGCAGTTATAAAGAAATGCTCAGGCAAGCAGTTGTTGTAAAGCAATGGTAAGATATATGACAAGCATGAAAATTGAGTCTTTGAGTTGACCATGTTTAAGTTCTGGTATGAGTAATTGTAATAATAATTATTAATTAGCACCCAAATCACGATTTCTAAAATGCTAATACCTACACATTATTATACTATACCAACTCACTGCAACTTCAACTCATTGGGAGTTTGCGTAAGTGTAGGTAAAGTAGTACTGACGATATGTGTTTTAAATTATTATATTTCAATTATATGTACGATGCTAACATTTTAAAACACCAAAATATTTAGCGATACGGAGAAAAACTGACAACAAACATTTCATCCTGACAAGCAAACGTCACGCATTACAAACTAAAATCAACTAAAATAAACGTAGTATATTTAGAATATCTTTGAAAATCAAAGTTTTAGTCAACAAGAATCATGATGTATATGATATGATGTAGTATGTATGTATGTATGTATATATTATAATACTTTCATATACCATTGCATACTACAGCCCACCAATTTTGCTCTTCTTTGACGCAAATGTTGTACTTAAAGACTTAAAAGGAAAACCCATTAAAATCTACCCAACATCGCGTCAACTATGTCAGAACAGCACAGAATGAATCGCATTTGCCTCTTCGACATTCAGAGACGTAAACTGCGATATGTCACGCACGCGAATTTCGTATTAAGTATATTCAACCAGGTGCTGCTGCTACTGCTGAGTGCAGGTGTACACAAGAAAAATATATCGTCATTGGTTTGTCGATGAATACATGGATAATTATAATAATTTTAACTATGCATAGGTATATTTATTGGTTCTATATATGTCTCAATGACTCAATGTCTAGTACAAGGTGAGATTTCTTCGGGGTATCCACAACTGTTCAACTCAGTTTTAACAAAAACTGGTTAAACGCAAACAATTATTATAACACTTGTATGCTTACCAGAGAAGAATTGTAATTACGTTTATTTATCTATCTCCTGTAATTAAGTGTGCAATAAAATAAATATTTAATGGACATCCTGCTAGCCACAACACAATAATATATTTTATGCATACTTAGTAAGTAACCAGATTAATATTGAATCTTTCACTTATATAATATTGAATTCAGGTAAAAAGTTGTATGAGTTCTTACCATGAACTGTAGTGTGGAGAAAAGCGTAGCAATGCTACAAAACCGTGTCAATTGTAGAAAAAATATTAAAACAACAATCACTCTTTTTGGAACACTTAAACAAGCTGAAAACCAGCTCGTCGTGTATTGTAGAGGACTGTGGTTTTCCTTTGTACGCTAACAAAATTTGAGAATTTTTTCAGCTCTCAATTTGATATTTAAAAAATATTTTGCTCAAAGGTCTCCCAACTGAACTGAGCCGCCAATAAAGAAAATAATAATACTAACTTCACAATGTTTTTCGTCAAAAATTTAATTTCCGGTCTTAGTGAAATGCTTAAATAATCAGCGACATAATACGATTTGTCATATTAAAAGCTTAATAAACAAGGAGCCAAAAATGTTCTTTCCTGCATATACTTTTAAATACATGAACTACTTTTGTGCTACTGAAGAAGCTCTTGACTACTTATGAAAATTGAAACAAAAAACTGTTCAGCCTCTTAGTGCGATGCAGTGTGGTCTAGTTGTTTTTTGTGACGCTACCATATTTAACGGATGTCCGTTTAGCCGCTTCTATCTCAAACAACTCCTTCTCTGCCAGACACACACACACAACAAAATCACAAAAACGACAATCACTCCGACTCTTAACGTGAAGAGCTGTATTATGCTGCTCTTGTACTGTATTGTAGATTAATATGTCAATACAATTAAACTGGCAGGAAGTAGCCAAAAAAAATACATAGTAATATCATTAAGCCATGCCGGTACTTTTGTAATAACTATGATGAACAGAATAACTGCAATATAATACTCCCATCTTAATAAAAGATGTAACCAAATCTATCTGACTCCCGACCAACAACCAAAACATCACAACAACCTTTGACATTTATTTGAAGAAAGTTTATGATGATTACGTCTCTGTACTTCTCAAGAGAGTAGACACGAGGAATATTGAATATAAAAAAAAACTTGGCCTTACACCTTCTTTAAGACAGTCACATAAAGTGAATAAAAGAGACACAATATATTATCCTTCATGTTTCATAATATCCCAAAAACCAAGAGAAAATATAAGTGGGACACTACGATTTATGTGTGTATGTACATTACCATATATAAAGAGTAATATCAATTGTGCGCAATTAACTTTTCCTCCTCTGATTTCTCTTTCTCGTGTTTTCTTTGCGTTATTCATGTTCATAGAATGCCTAGTTAAACGAGTCACGAAACCGTATGGTCTCTATAAATAATACATATATGTATAACAATTATGACATGACATCTAAAACGGTATCAATTTCTCCCTCCTACTTTGACTCAACTCCACCACATAAATAATAATAACGGCCAATTCCAAAAGGTATTGTTATTGTTAGCTAACAATTAAGCTGCATTGCAATATTTGTATAGTATAACACGTTTTATTATGGGACTTTTTCATCAAAATAATTTCTTATTGCATTGTATTTGATATTTAGGATTACGTAGTTATCCCCTGGGGAGGAGACCTACATATAATGTTGTAAGGGATTAAGATACCTATGCAAAAATCATGGACATGACGAAATGATTTTTATAACAAAAATAATAATTGATAGCTCTTCACATTGCCCCAATATTGGTACTTTTAATTCCGTGTTCCCATTTCAATCATCCCAGTTGTTAAATTTCAATTGCAGGACACAGGAAACCAACAAAATAATTTTCCAGGAAGTACCAAAGTATATTTTAATCCTATTAAAAGGAAGAGAAGTTGAAACTAATCTATGCATGGTCATTTTAGTATTCATGCATTTAAAATAGTCATTCATCTCAAGTTTTTCTCGTAGGCCAGCCGACACCACCTTTCTCCTCTCATACTTTCAAGGACCAACACGAATATTATATCTGTCTTGTACATATGCAGCATTTCAGTTTTCTTCAGAGAATAATTTAGAAGTTCCATGTGGAGAATTTCACATGGGACATTTTAAACTGGAAGAGCACATACATATGCATTTCTGTCTGCTCTGTTGTAGCTCTAGTACAAAACAACAGCTTTTTCTCTCTGGTGGACTTTGGGCAATAAATAATTCACACACACCTCAATTCAGTTCACAGCTTCCTTTTTCTAGTTTTGAGCCTTCTGTATGTATGAATTACGACTTCCCAGTTTCTTCCTTCCTCCTCTTTTCCCAAACTGCCATACTACTACCACTACTAGATATTGTAATGGCAATGACAGGGCACGGCGGTATGATTTGGGTGGAATTGTTGTGAAATGCGATATGATAAATGATAAATGTCCCAATTTTGTTTTCTCCGGAGCCTACTTTGTTGTATGAGATTAATTCATGAAAGAAGTATGAGCTTGAGATGAATGGTGGTAAACTTGGTACTCCTAAAAAGTGTATTATTATATAGTTTACAATAGAATTCTAAGGGAAGTTGAGCTCACTGTGGAATTTTATTACAGGATTCTCCTGGTTTGATGGAGCAAGAATAATATTCCCATGTTGTTTTGCACAGACAGGTGTATAACTTGGCTTTTTTCGTTTTCCGTGTGGATTTCATACAACAGCAGGTGCCGCATATGTGAAATCATTAGAAAATAGATTTAATATTTATCAATGAACAATCCTTTCGAATTATGCACACAGAGAGGCAAGGAAAGCTGCTGGATTTCTTGCAGGCTTCAACTTATTTTCCTCCCTGGATAGGTTGAAGGTGATAGGTGACTGTTCCTGAAGTATTGTTTATGCCTTGAAATTACCTTGCAATTTAATACACATGTGTGGACCGTTATATACACCGATCACTGTACGTAAATACAATATGAACAATGTCTACACCAATGCCTTCCTTGAACATTCCGATCAATATGAAGTGAGTGGTTATATCTAAGTACCATATTATTATGATGACGCAGTCGGCAGTAGTAATTTTGTACATACCTTTATTATTGAACGATATGTACCTATGCTCTTGGAAGAAGAATACACTTGTTCAAATGTGACTTAATTAATATTGCCACAATGAGTAAAATCAGCAAAAAGTAATTAAATGACGAAACGACAAATTTTATAAGAACCCAACTTGTTGTTAATTAACCTACCTGGCAGTTTTTGGTAACCAACTTTTACGCTCAGTTTACCCCTAAAGATCAATAGAATACTAATGACATGATTTATTATGTAAACATGAAAGTTATCTGCTGGGAAATTGTGTGTTTGTTTGCATTAATTATCTTATCTGAAAAAAACAGGCTTTGTATTTTAAATGTATTGTAAAATTAATTTATTATTATTGATTATCATCAGTAAATGACAGATAATGATTGTAATACGTATTACTACGTACGTTTATCATAATTCTGTGCTCTTACAAGAGTTGTATCCGGACTATCCGGAGTATTACAAAAAAAATCATTAATCATGGCTATATATACACTTTTATGGACGCTACAAATACACTGTTATTGTAACGGTATAGCTCAAAGGAAGAAACCTCGTGCTGGT
>JAHZNC010004260.1:0-24099 GCA_027744095.1 Zhuqinia jingwanae | reverse complement strand
CAATGTACCCCAGCCTACGTTACCCCCACCGCCTGTAAAAAAAAAGAAAAAACATGTTACGTTTGCCTTTCAGAGAAAAAAGTTTAATCTTTATTAAATGTGTCTTTACCCCAACCACCGCCACCTCCACCCTGCTGGCCTATAAAACATTACCCAAACAGTATAAATTAATCAAATTATTTGTATTAAAAAAAGTAATTTGCATTATCATCTTACCCCATCCACCACCACCACCTTGCTGTGGTCCCCATCCACCACCTCCTCCCTGCTGTTGTCCCCAACCACCACCCCCACCTCCTCCTTGCTGTTGTCCCCATCCACCACCACCACCTCCTCCCTTAAGCTTTGTTTGAGTTGCTACTCCCGCAGTCAAGAACAATTTTGGAAGGGATCTCTGCAAAAACAAGTGCAAAGCTTGGAATGTTCGTTTTTTAACATTTATACCACGCACATGTAAGCTTTAAAACATACATCTATATGCACATGTTCATACCGTTTCTTTAGACGGGATCAACAAAAACCCTTTACTCCTTCCGTTTCTCTCACGCCGCGTCGTCAAATTAACCATTTTTGGATAAAAAGAAAGGTAACCAGACATATTGTCTATTGTTGACTCATTTGAAATTGTTAGATACAATGACTGATTTGTAGTTTCTGGATGATGGTCTATACTACTGTTCCTTTGCTGGTCTGCCAAGGCAGCAAACACAGCCAATGATAAGCCAAATGCCTGCAAATAATGAAGATCAATATGTAGCTTCCATTTTCAAATTTGAGGCTTATTTTTAAAACGGGGGAAAACTAAAGTATAACTTACCAAAATCGGTTTCTGCATCTTTTCCTCCTTTCAATCTCCCCCAACGGAGGAGAAAACGAGTCAAAAATATAATATATAGTAATAGCACAAAATACTTTAAATGTGTACTCACATTTAAAATCCTTCTGTTACAAACTTTTCATTTTTTTTTTAAATTCTGCTTACAACTATTTTCTCAGAAACTCAATATTTGATGGTGCTCCATCACCGCCAAAATCACAACACAAACTAAAGTCCTTCCAACTTCTTCCTGTCATCCTTTTATTTTGCTCTTAAAAATCCCGTAAACCGACCACCACTGAACTGCCAAGAAAAGCAAACCGAATGTTTCAAGAAAAGAGGTAAAATAACAAAGTTTTTGCACTTTTACGGCAATAATAATTTGTTTTTGCTCACAGCTCTATTATCTTTGTAGCGACGATTGTCGTGATTGATATCAGCCCATTACATACTTTACAGCCACGCAGTTTGTGTGACAATTTTTTATCACAAGACAAATGTTTCATGCTATAACTTCCGTCCGTCATGTTATCATCATCACCATCGTTAGATAATATCTCATTTTGTAAAATCTACAATGTATATTACCACCATTACCATATTTTACAGAAGACTTTTTTTAAATTTTTCACGAAATTAATCGTTGGGAAAAATCTAATTTTTGTTTTCTCGGACATTCTTATATTCTTTGTCTCACAGTTTGACAACCCTTTGAGTAAATGAACTTTTTTTTCGGTATGTTGTTTTTTTCTTTTTGTACCGTATGGTTTATCCATGAGGAAAATATAAATATTTCATGATTTAAAACAAAAAAAAATCTTTTTATTAAAGTGAAGAGAGAAAAGAGTGATTTAATGATGCAAGTTATTCACGTGAAACGTGATAATAGACATGACGAGTAAATGAGGATGAACATTATGAGCCGCCTAAAAATCATTTATATTTTTTTTAATGTCGTGCTTGTCATAATATTAATATTGTAATGCAACTTCCTGTGTTGTGTGTACGTGCATATTATCACATGCTAATTCGTTGGGCTTGAGATGTGGAGATGTGTAACGTGATGTGACAAGATGAATGATGCCGTAAAAGTGAAGTAGTACAGTAGAACTGTTGTCAGCCGAACAAAATAATCAGGTGTCACATACACCACCCACTACTGAAACATCATCATAAAAACAACTAATTTGACTGGCATTTTATGCAAATAGAGTAACTTCATTACATAATGCCTACCTTTATTTTTTATAACTGTATTGCATTATATAAAAATTAGCATATACTACATAGCTACTAGCAGTAGATGATATGAAACATCCAAACGCAGGATCGATTACAATTAAACAAGACAAATCAATTTGTATAAAAGTTATGTGCTAGCCTAGAATTCAAATATACGCTTAATTGAATTTTGGATAAATAATATATTTAATTTTTATCGACTACATACTGAAGCTTATTATAATTGTCAATTGTTTATGTCAAAACGACAACTTTGTACTGTGACCCCATGATTTCTAAAAAAAAAGCTAGTGAGATATTTGGGACTCGTACACAACTCATGCGTATTTTCGGAAATACATTTATTTTCCGTTGGATTGGAACTGGAAGACCAGCAAATCTGAAAGCAAAAAGCAATGGAGTGTACCGCCGATGGAACTTTTACGTTTTCCTCTTTTTTCTCAACTGCTACATAGTCCTGCTCATTATCAGGTTTAAATGAAGGGCTGGGAGCAATCATACCACATTGAATGTCTCAGCTACTTTGACTGTTAATAACTTCGTTGTGAGTTTCAACATTTTTTGGGGGGAATTTGTGGATGTCACTGTCAACTTTTTCGTGGATGCGTTGGTTGCATGATTGAGTTTATATCTTACCATTATGATTGTAGCTAAAATTTTGGAAATAAAAATACTGTCTATAATACTGTATTATTTTATCAATAATATTAGTCCACAATTAATTTTTAGTAAACAACAAAAATTAATTAAAAAGTGAAAAACGATAATTATGCATGCGCTAGTGTTGCCTAAAGTTTTTTGCCGTTTCATAGTTTATCAATCGACAGATCCTAAAGCTCTGGGTCATCGCTAATTTATAAATGTCAAGAAGAGCATCCTCATAAAAGGTCCCTCACCCATATTCCTTTCATGGTCCATCTCAACAGGTGCCTCCCTTTATCCTCCATCCATTCCGCGAACAGAACGTCAAGAGGAGTCAACATAATGCCTCGGGGGAAAGCAATAAAAAAGGCTGATTTTCGCCATCAAAACATGTGACATACGATTTGGGAACCAAGTAGGCCGAGCAGAATTTGTTTTAGACATGTGTGCAATACGAAACTCCTCGAAGTCATGTTCATCACGAAAAAGATTATTAGCTACCCCAAAAGCGTCCCTGAAAGCGATAAAAAATTACCATCTCAGAAAGTAGTATAATATTTCGTCCATTTGCGACCACCTTGTGGTGCGTGCACCAGTCAAGTTTTAAAATAAAATCCAATTACAAAAAGAATATGGAAAATGACACTTCTGCCTCGAGAAGGAAAACCAATAAATCCAACAATAAAAAAAGGATGATAATTATGATGATAATATAACCACAAGAAATTAAGTATCAAAACATCATCATCTTCAGGCAGAAGGGGTTCAAGTCAAGGCATAAGCGTTTTATGAAAACTCTAAGGAATAAAGAAAAATCTGTGGTCATCGGTATTTTACAAAGCATCCCATCAAAAAAAGAAAAGTGGCGCTTATGGTTAGATTAAATTATTATTTTGTATGAAAAAAATAATGACGTGTCAATATACGGATTCCAATTCATTTTTGTGATTTAACAAATTATTAAAGTTAAATAATTTTTTTTTAAATTAACTGTCCATTGAATAAGAATAATGATTGGAGATTGAATAATGTTTAGAGAAGAAAAAAAATCGAAACTACCTATTTCACACACAATCGAAAATGAAATTGACCACTCGATATGCATAAAAAATGATTTCTAAAAATTGCTATTGAAGTGATGACCGGCTTTCATTTGTAATACAAATGGGAGTCAAAATCAAATAATCATTGTAATTCCGGTTCTTCATCCATACATACCATATGATCATCATTATCATGATGATATGCTATCATAACAATAAATTACGTAGTATATAGTAACCCACTTTAACCCAACCACCAAAACCAAAAAGTGCACTTTGAATTACAAAACTTTCACAATTTAAAAAAGCACTATAGACCAGAGTAACTAGACGCTTTTTTTTACTATACAGCCGATAGCTATCTCTACAAAATCATCACGAAATTGTGTAGCAGCAGCATCAACATCAACTCCACTTGTCAAAGGAGAACAATAATCTAGCCATTTTAGAGACAAAGGAAAACACACAAACAAACATACGTAAATACTGTGCATAATGTGATGGATGTGTGTGATGATGATGATGATGATGACGTATTATAATATTATAATATTATAATGCATACCATATAGTACCATTGTCAATGTCAATACTTATATCGTCAGTCGAGAGTCGAGAAAGAAGGGAGAAGAAGGGCATTAAGTTTATAAACGGCTCTGGTTATGCGTCATTAACTTAACTTGTACGGACGGATGTCTGCCGTGTGCGTTGGCAATTCATAGAACATAAAAGGCACTTGACTACAACGATTTAAAAGAGACCGTCCGTACCATTTTGACCTTGCCTTGAATGCAGTTTTTTGGCAACAAAACAAAATTATATACACACACTCACGTGACAATTAATGAAGTGGTAGTAGTAACAAACATTGTACATTGTTAAGTTGCATACCTAAAAAAAAACTTGTGTATTTTTTGTTTCCCACTCAAGATTTTCTATGTGATGGTGATGATGATATGATGGGATACATCCAATTTAAGTGTCAAAAATGGTGCATGTTCGAAGCATTAAAATCCGTACCTAGATCAACCATCACCAAAGGAGTTGATACAACGAAAATGTTATAGGTAATCAAAACTGAAAGTGGAAAGAAGAAGAAGAAGACGATTACAAAATGCGTGTTCGTAGAATGGATTAGGCAAAATATTTATTTTTTAAAGAAGAGCGAAAGTTGTTATAGTATTATAATAATAAGTATATATTTACCTACCACAATACTATGTACAAAATTTGTGGTTAAAAATTTAGTTGGCATTTTGACTTTTTCTTTCACGGATATGTTTATGCCATTTTTTTTGGCAATAAATGGCGGCAACGTTTTTTGTTCAATTTTTTACTTGTAAGAATTTCTGTGACTTTTACAGAAAAAGTTGGAACAATGTTTTGACAAAATGATGAGAATGATTTTATTTGGCAGATTTGCAAAATTTCAAAAGTTGAGTTGTCGGATGACAGCATGGGGTTAGAATCCCTGCTGCCAGCAAAAAGCATCTTCATACAATATATCTTCGGTATTTATCAAAAAAAGCTCCAAGTCAAAAGAATGTCTTCATGTATGTATGTAACCATACGGTAATGCCAAGTATATAAAATACCAATTCTAGTGTACCTACGAATCTTTTTAATATGCGATTATATACAATGATTATTTATGTACAACTGCTACCAACTTTTTCTCCGCTACACAGACTATATAATAACTTTTGCGGCTCACATTCTTGATGAAGGCATTATGCAAATATTTAGGAAAACTTTTTTTTTAATTCTTGATTTCGACAAGCAAGAAAATCATATGCTATATGGAGATAAATTTAAATGACTTCAATTACGTTTTGGGAAGAAAAGTAGCTTGAATAAAATTAAATGGACATGAAAAAAACATTAGGATTATATTTCAGTAAAAAAATATAATCATGCATACAACAATTACAACTATACTTACAATAGAAGTGTGTTATTGATGAATGTGGTAGTAGCGTGTATACCTGTTTATACTTCAAAGTTGATATTCGTTTGACAACCAGAACTGTCCATCAATGAACACGCCGGTACAGCGTGTTTGACTTGTCTTAAAAATTGTTTAATAAGACGATTTTATTGCATTTTCATATTTTCTTTTTTTAAGAAAAACAATACAAAAATATTTACTTGAATGGTGTTTATGCGCTATTTTTTTTACAAATAATTAATTAAAATATTTATACTCATTTCACACTTTTTATTGAGCAACGCGGCAACTACAACTTTGCTCTTTTACAAATTATGTTGATTGTCATAACTAGCTAATAAACTAAAGTTCAGAATTCAGTAATTAAAAGAAGCAAAAACAACAAACGATTTCATATACATATCCTAAATTCCGCGTTTGTCTTTTATGAGTTTAGCCATTTTGATGACGACAAGACATCAGTAAACAAGATAATCAAGATGAAATCTCAAAATCTAAAACCAATTAGTCATTTTTCCTTACATGCAATGAATTAAAAAATAATGATATTTTTCACTTTTCAACAAACAAAATCTTTTATGAAAAAAACTGTTGTGTATCACTATACCCCGCATTTCCTCAATTCTCAAACAACAAAACAATATTAATAATTTTTCCATCTGATTCCTATCAATCATTCATATTATGGCCTGTCTTCATTGTCATCAAAGATCATCTTAAGCTTTTTATCACCATCTTCCGCTCCTCTCTAGTGAGGAGGAAGCCATTAACCTTTTTTCCGGTATAAATCAAACTTGTCATCTTCAAAATATTTAAATTTGTTATTAGAATTAAAATGCGTACGTGATTTTAATAAAATATTTTTTTTGCGTAAACTCAAAGCAAAAGCATAGAGCTTTTTACTCACGATTTTGTTTTGAGAGATGCATATTCATATTTTTTTACACAAAATAAAATTTGTACACGACGACGAGATCATAATTAGTTGATTAGTAAATAGCAGTTGACAACACACACTATATTTTTCTTTTCTTGTATTTTATACTTGGGTATTATAGTTTTTTCTTCAAATTTGCTTAATATTTGGCAAAGATGCCTAATAAATTGAATAATAGACGTTTACTATCGAGGTATCTCCTTAAAATGTCAGGCACGGGATCTATGAAAACTTGAATTATTGAGAGAAAAATACTCTTTTCCTTTCTTTTTGCGTATATGTTACATTGTAACAAAATAATATTCATTTTTCATCATCATGAATCAAATACAACGCAAACACAGTTATTCAATATTTTGCTCTCAACAAAATTCCTCGTCTTTTACAAAAAATTTTTAAAGACATTTATCAATATGTAGGTAGCGTTTACACATTTTAAAGGATGAACGATCATTATAATTTATTATCAATCTTCATTTTTATAAATAAAAAGTGAGGAAGGAAGGAAAAATGTGAGGAAAAATATATGTTTGTACAAATGAGCTAATGTAAATTAGCTGGGATTGATTATAGCTTGCTTGTTCAGTGGGCTGGTCATTAGGGATCAACAATCGACACGGCAGCAGTCATTCACCACTAAAGTGCATTTAAAATTTACATGAGAAACCCTTTACATTTAGGTATGTATTTTTTAATGGGGCCGTTCATAAAAGAATGCAATAGTCTTGCAACATTTCACCAAATATCTTAATAATTTCATTTTAGTCAAGTTGTAAAATTTCTTGAGTTGACTATTATGAGGAACGACCCCATAACATGGGTACTTGAAGTTTTAAAAAAATGAAAGGTTTTAATAGAAGTCAGAAACCAAACTATCTTTATAGCTTTTTAGCAGCTATTTATTTTGCTGAGTTGCGAACAAGAGCATAAATATAGGTGTACCTATTATATGCCTTATGTCCTATTGTTTACGTCGTCGTGTGTGCAAAAATGTGTAGTTGGTAGTGTAACTTGTTTGTTCATTGTTAAATTTATGATGATGCAGTTAATCAGCGACATGCGCACTTCCCCTCGTTGACTTGCGACTTGACTTGGGGCCGGTGGTTGTGGTGTTCATTCGACTTTGACTTGACTTGAAGAAGAAAATATGATTAGGAGGAAGAGCTACACACACATCAGCTATTTTATATGACTGTGATTTAATGTTGTTAGGTTATTAGTAACTTTTACGAGCAAACAACGGAAACTCAACAACAAAGAGAATATTACATAGTATATATATGCTTGGATTTTGATTTTAAAAAGCAAACTAAAAGTGTGAATTTTTTTTTGTTTGAGTGCATTGCGTATACTACTGGCTTCTTTGACTGATTGTTGTGAGTGACTAGAGACAAATGGTTTGCAAGTTTGATATTAGAGCTTTGTTCAAAAGTGAAGATATGTGAAAACATCTTCAATCCGCAGTAATAATAATGATAATAATTGATCATTGATTTTTTTTGGCTGTTAAACATCATCGATAATAATACAGTGAATTTTAGTGAGCACACTTGTAAATCTTGTCCTCCTCCTGTAAAAACTTGATTTTAATGGAAGAAGTGCTAAACAATATTATTTATTTGAGTACTTTTTCATTGTCATTTGGGTATTGTTGTTGCTGGTGTTGAACAATTTTAAATTGAAATGTTAACTTTATGATTTGACGTTTGACTAATTTTTGTGTTTTGTGTGTGGTCCGTCGGTTATTAAATAGGCGTTGTTGAATATTAGACAGCTTTCAATAAAATAAATATCTAGACGGTGAAAACCAATAAACAATGAAATCAAAAAATAAATCACGGGAGTCGCAGCGACAACATCGGCTTCATCGAAATAAGTGGCCAGTTGGTGTGGTTCTCTTGATGCTAGGGACATTGACAAGAAGTGGATTTGCTCAAGCCGGATATACTAATCCCTACCAGTACAATAGTGCATGGGGTAATCCCTACAAGCCTTATCAGTTTATACGTTCATTACCAGGATCAGTAGGCAGCTTGATTGGAGGTGGGAGTAGGATTGTCGAAGCTGTCAAGTCACATCCTCTGAATTACGCAAATATGCTTGGTGGTAAGCAAACAAAACAATCATTTTTAAATCGTCAAAAACAGACATGGAATCATAATACAATTTTTACTTTCAGGGTCTCCATATCTGAGTCCCGCTGCATCCCAGCCCCCATCCTCATACTCGGGATTCTATTACGGTGGGAACAAACACAGACATCGGGGTTATCGTCCACGTCCCCATTCGGTATCAAGTACCATGTATGCAGCACCCCCGTCTTATTACCAAAGTAGTTCTCCAACTGTGACTACTTCATCGCCTTCCTCTCCACTCTCATTCGGGCACCCTTCCGCTCCATCCTCATCTTTCCTTTCTCCATCCTATCATATTCCATCTTCTCGCTTTCCACCAGTAAGCCCCATTGCATCCCCCAGTCAAAGTTCTAGTGTCAATATGGAGACCTACCGAGAAGCATTGGATCTTTTCTCTGAAGTGGTTGGCAAGCTGGAAAAGGAAACCGTGCCTGGGTTTGGTGGCGCTGTATATAATCCCCCCAGCTATATACATTCTTCACCACTAATATCATCCAATGGAATTCATGCCTCTTCGGGTAACTTCCCCCATCACCTTGATCACATCATGGGACCTGATTTCATGCAACGCGCAAGGAAGTTATATAACAAAATTATGGAAGAGCAACATTACAAGTCGTTGTCGCCGTACTACGCCACCTCCAGTGCTGGTCGGGGTCCTCCTCCTCAACTTTCTGGGCTATCTTACTTGGAAAATGCTATTAATCCTGGGGGACCAATTGGAAGTGGTAGCAGCAGTAATAGCGCATATAGTTTCCCCCATTCCTCCCCATACTCTAGAAGCATGGATTTGGACAAGATTTCTTCAGATTCTCCTCTTGAAAGGTCACTCATTGATGCTGTCAAATCTATGGAAGTGAGCATGGGAAAACATAATACAAATGAACGCATATCTGCTGAAAACAATGATGACGCTGATGAAATGGAAACTTCTGAATCTCGATTTGTCCAACAAATCTTGGCGTCTACAGTAGCACCACCAAATTCTGTACGAAATCCCTTTCATCTCGCAAGTACACCTGCTTCCCCTCCTGCCATTTCCCAGTTTTCATCACCATCACCAATTGTTCCGCAAGATGTATCAACAAGCGAATCAGATATCCAATCATCCATTCCATTAATATCACCCTTGAATCATAATGACTTTATTGAGCACCCGCTTCCATTCAATGAGTATGAAGAGTTGATCAGGGACATTGCTACAAATCACAACTATTAGAGGAGAACAGTAATACCAGAGTATTATTTAGGCTCAAGTTTATGCATTTAATATTTTTCTGGATGCATGAATGGTACAGAAAATTGAGCAGTAGTGTGTCAGAGACGCAGTTTTTTTTATGCACAGAAGGAAAAATCTGTGCCTACTGTTCACACTGCATTATTCAAATCACCATATTATGAGAACTTGTGTTTATTATTGTGTTTTAATTATTATAAAAACTTCCTCGTTACCTACTCCACTGCGTACATGTTAGATTATTTATAGCCACAATTAAAAACATGTTCTCATTGTTATTTATATCGACATATGCATAATAATTGTACAGAAAATGGGGAAAATCCAACTTCCAAGTAAATGTTTTTTTTTAAATAAATGTTTTTGTCACTTCTCTTTTGTCACATGCACATAATCATCATGTCAGCATCCGCATTCATGTCAGAAGTATCCCATGCGGAATCTACTGCTGAAACTGAAGCTAAAGATGACCCTTCCACCAACTGATGTGGTACTACAGGTGGTACATGAAGTAATGCTGGGTGTCCACCTTGAGGACTATTTAGAAAGCCTGACCCCTCACAATTCACACAAACTGATGGGATGCTGCCCCCGGAATTAAGAGCAGAGCTATTATCCCCTTGCAATCCATATTCGGGAGAGTCAGAATTTAAAAAGTTTGAATAGAAAAGTGGTCTGTTGGAGATATCAGAATTTGATGTTTCAGAGGTAGAATTTTGAAAGCCTGCAGTACCCATCATTGCACTTGCAAAAATCCCCATTTGAGTCATCATGGTTATATTTTGCACCGCATCTACTCCGACCGACACAGCAGTGCTACATGTGTCGGTTGATGTCCAGGGACCTGCGGTGTAAAATCCGTGACCTTGAGGTCTTCCTTGTACCAGTGTGTCCCCATAATTTTTATTGCTTTCAGGCGACAAAATCATGTCTGATGATGGTTGCAATTTGCAGTTCTCGATATTAATTTTTATTTTTCTGCGACAACAACAGCGCCGTCGTCGTTTAGTGATCTCACATATTTTTCTATACCAAGTTGAACATGACAGGGCTTCAAGGGGGATATTTACGACAATAATAATCCCAACCTGCAAACAATAAAAATTGTTGCTCAAATGATTTTTAATTGGTAATTAAATATTTAATCCAATTAAATAAGTATTTGCTTGTCTCTTACAATAAATATACACACTCCACTAGTCACAACTATTAATAGAAACGTATCTGGCCTCATTGGCATTTTATATTGAAAAATATAAAAAAAATGCCTTGATTAAAGGATTAAAATAATTTGCTTCAATTCTGTCTGACGTTTTACGACGAAATGGCTCCAACAACTCAAATCATACATGAAACACGACAGATCATAAATTCTAAATTACAAAAGACATTGATATTCAGATTCAGACTACAGTACAGATGCACTTGGAATCACAAAACACAAAATGACATGTGTGTGTACTAGAATCTGCGCACCAGAAAGAGGGCTTTCATTGAAATTGAAACTGATTTTTATTAAAGCCAGCAAATTAGATTAAATGGTTAAAATGTTACAAATAATCACAATGAGTTTTTTGAGAGTTCATTGCCCACAAAGACAAGAGATTAATTATGATGCAATGATGTAGGCCACCTTTTTATCGACTGAATTTAAATGAATAAAAAAATAAAATAATGTCAAATCATGTTAGTATACCAGGTATTTGATGTATACAATATGTCTTTGTGTTTAATTTTATGCGAATCCACAAACGTCAAATTGTATTTTAACAACAACAATAGCAACACACACAAGCAACAGCAAGCGGTGTTCTAAGATTTTATTATTACTCATCATCATAATATTTGTAATATCAGCATTTTTTACAACACTCTCGTCACAATAAAAGCAGGTACATTGATACACAGACAGGTTTTTTTTAAATATATAAAGGTTCCTTTTGTCATTAAAATTTACCACTAATAAAAATACTGTTAAATGTTTCCATATATAATTTAATTAGCTATAAATTACTTATTATCTTCGTCTTCATCTTCGTCAATGAACATTAAGGCCTCTGCCACATTTCCACCTCCATTTCCACACCGTGCACTACTACCACCATTCTCCACCATTTCCACATGTTCCTCTTCTCGATCACAGTTTATTTTAAAACCGTTACCAACTAAAACAACTGGTTTGTTTAAAACTATCCCTTCCTCTTCATCTGCTACTGCTGCTCCACTAAACCCACCACGAAGTTTATTATTATCATTATTCGCGGCACTAGATTCATGTTGAGCAAACACATTAGGATAAGGGTCAGGGCCCAGTAAGCTTAAAATGACAGGCAAAAAGAGAAGCCCATGCCAGAGGCCAAACACGACGACAATTGTGAATATTTTAAAAAATGAGATAAAAGCTAGTGACTTTGACGCTGCCATAAGGCTAACAGAAAGGAAGGTACTAAAACCTCCATTGAGTACTGCAGGTCCTATTGACTGTAGAGCTTGCTTTGCACGAAAATCCTTGGATGCTCCTGGAGTTATAAGGAAGGCGAGACCCACGTGGGCAGCATAGTCCACGCAAAGGCCAATGCAGAGAACGATCAAAATGCTGGAAATGATGTTGATGGCAATGCCCCAGTAGTACATAAAACCACCTACATTGATCATTGTGAATACTACACAGATGCCGCATAGGATACACATTCGCAGGTCAGCCAAAAGAAAAAATATTGTTATCATGACACATGCCAGGGACAGGGATACGCTACCGTAAAGCTCTCCAGCCATCGTCTGTAATATAAATAAATTNNNNTTAAAAACCAATATTACACCATGTAGCGTCAAATAATTTTACTTTTCTTTTCGAAAATATTACTTCGTCTGATTCCCATTGCACGAATTCTGCTGCCCAAGTAAATATCTTGGGATTTTCCTTATCTGTATTGAAAGTCAAGTTTGAACTTTTCACGAGGGATTTGATAGCGCGCATTGCAGAGATTCTTTCTTGTGTGCTTGGGAAGAATCTGAATTGAAAGGGCATCATGACTATCTGATTTTCGAAAATCAATATATATTTTTTTGCATTAAACCATATTCATCACAAACATTATACACATATTAGATATTTACAATTTATAATTTTACCTTCACCGGTGGCATCTTCTCTCCGCAATTGAATTCACCATCAAATCTAAAATTTGCCCTATGCTTGGAGCCTGTAGGGCTGTACAGGAATTTTCCCATATACCTTTTAAATTTTTTGGGGTCAAGTTCCTTCTCAGGAATATCTGTGATTATACGAAAAGGTAATACTGTCATCATTTATGTATGTATATCTCCCAAGTTGGTATGATTTTAAAAAAATTTGATGCAACTTACTTGTCCCAAAATTTCTGTTGGAGTATTTCTTGAAATCGTCGTACCAACTGTCAAACTTGTAGCTGAGTCCCGACTCCCTGAAGTCCTGTACAAATGTTTCCAGCTGAGTAAAGCTAGATGTCCACTCCACCTCATGGGCAACAACCATGCCTTGAACACCAATACCCGGGTAGTTGGCCTCTCGAGCATTGATAAATTTGACTAAATGAGAATTTGCTGGAAGAAGCCACATTGGATCAAAATCTTGCTTCAGCTGAGAGTTTCCATAAAGACTTGTGGCAAGTAAACCCAATGTGGTAAGTATTACGGTGGTCTGTACGACAAAAAAATGAAACATTAACATAAAAAGCATAAGCAATTTTGCATTAAACGCTCACTTGAATGGTTTTTTAAAACTTTGTGTACGCACTTTGGGTATCCAAGAGGACAATAGATATTTTGAAAAGTAGTCGTTAAAGAACATTTGGCAATACGTCTTTTGACTGAGTTTATTAGGAACATAGTCGGTAGAATACTGGATACAGCAGCACATTCCATTTTGGCGATTTTCAAGTCGTTTTTGGTCAATTGCAAACCAGGCTACGAACCAAGTACTTTGCATAAAAAATACTGCCAAAACGCTCATCGCCGCATAAATTGAAAATGATTGGAGACCAGGCAAAGTCTATCGACGGAAAACCCAAAATTAAAAATATTATTATTTTTTAGCAAAAATTTAATTGTTTTTTTTTAAAGTGACGTGTCTACTCACGGTAAATGCACCCACTCCAAAAGCAGCAATATCCGTTAGTGAAGTAACCGTAATTGAAACTCCAGCATGTTGAAGAGCATTTCCCATTCTTTCTGCGATACTCAATTTGCTTGGTTTCCTTGTTGAGAGGAAATCAGGATAGGAGAATGCAGAACAAATTCCGCAAGAAATTATTACAGAGAAACCAATACAGAAGATTCCAGCGACGGAGACAAGTGGCTATAAAGTCAACACATTAAAAAAAAATTAAAATTAGGAATTTTGAAAAACTTGTTCAAAATGAAATTTGATTTGGTTTTTTTTTTAATTACCCGCTGCTCGACCAAATTAAACTTTCCCAGCATAAAACTAACATATGCAAACATGACGCCAAATCCCACTGCTAACATTAATCCATCTTGATGTATTTGTCCCAGACAAATGTCACCAAAACTTCGTCGGGTCGCATAGTACAGCTTCACTCCGTCAGGCATGGAAAGGTTGTCCATGACCCGCATGAACTCCGCTTCCCATTCCAAAGTTGTCTTGTCCGTTACTTCCCCAGTGCTCTCGTCTGCAATACCGTTACCTGCACGAATATCATCGTGATTCACCTTCACAAACCACTTGAGTTCAATACTCTGTGCTTTCACAACTTCACCCTTATCATTTCTCTGAATATCGGGTCCTCCCAGTTCTGCAGTGTAGTTTACATAGCGGCCAAAAACAGGGCTGATGAGGCGAGTATTAAAAATCTTTATTATTTCCGATTTTGTGAGATTTTCTACTTGAGATTGATTGTAAGACCAGAGTTCAATGGGATTCACTTCATAGCATGCCTCTTCCATGTTTTCCAAAAAGACACAGTAAATATCTTCTGGTAGACTGAGCATCGGATCAAAAGTGTGAAGGTCATTATCGGAGTCATATGTCAAGTTGGAGTCTAGCTCGTTGTCATCTTTTGTGAAATCCATATCAAATTCGGCATCAAAATCGTCAAATGAAGACCCAAATAGAGGATCAATAGTGTGATGAGTATCATTCAAGTTTTGGGATTCCACATCTGACCGTTTCCTCCTCCGTTTTCGACGACGACTTTGTTCCACTTTGGTAATTGGAAGTCGATAGCACAAGTCCTTAAAAGATTTGTTTTTTACCACAGAAATTGCTCTAACTGCCTGATGTATTTTTATAAGAGCTCTCATCACTTCCGGTTCCAGTACATTATCCGCAGTGACAATTGCCAGACTTGGACGAAGAGGTGACAAAACGTTCTCATGAAGCCACTCTATATCCAGTGCAAAGGGAGAATCCCTTCGAAGCCATAACTTATCTGGTCGGTTTTCTATTGTAAAGTTGAGCATGCCCAGGCCACAGAGAATTGTAAGGCAAAGACAGCCGAGGATGCAGTGGATCGGATGGGAAGCCACCATAAATCCCCATCTTATCATCACATAACAAAATCACAACAACAACAAAAAAGATTTTTAAGAGTTTGATTTCATACCTACAAATTGCATTCCAATTACCATCATCATGCACATATAAATATGGTCTTTTTGTGGTCACCTGTAAAAGAATGACTCCATGGCTCGGTTAATAGCCATGCTTATCTTTTGCATACGGGTCATACTCACTTTGGTCCTCTGATGACAAGCACCATCACCACTCCCTGCCCTCGGCTTTCCATTGGTCAACATTTTTTTTGCACTCTTCTTCTCTTGAAAGCCGGCTTGTTTTGTTATTTTTGCTATATCAGATAAGGCGAGTGGCTTATCTGATTACAAGGATTTTGGTTCAGTGAGTATAACAAGAAGGGCAACAAAAGTCGTGTTCCCATCATCCTCTCCTTTTTATCATACAAAAATTAACAAAAAATTAAATCACTAATTAAATGTGATACAACATGATCTTCTCTTATGCACAAGTTCACTGGGGCTAACTGGTCTCGCCTGGTTTTTCTCCTCACGCATTTCTTTGTTTTGCACAGAGCAGCACTATAAGAACACTTTATATATGATTCGTGTATAATTAGCTATTAAATTAGTACAACACAACGTTTACTTACAAGTTAAAAACAATAAATATTTGTACTGAGGAAAAGATTTTCCTTTTTTATTTAAAATTTTATGTAAAGGCAATGAAATCCATTTAAGCCTGGAGCTCAAGCAAACAAGATTGAATCTTAAAATAAAAACGCCTTTATCAATTTTGCTCTTGTGATCTTTCCTGGGGAGCAATAAAGTGTCATGCACTCCTACGCCGTCATCATCAAGTGTAGTCGAGTAGTATGATGATGAGGAGCAAGAAAATCAATGTTCAATTAAACAGAATGAATCATCACAATGTAATAATATATTATATCCTACACAGGAGGAGACAGAAAAAATATCTATATTTTGTGTATGGAGAATTAAATAAATTGCAGAAGGGAAAATTGATGCTATTTAGTTATACGAGTAAATGATGATATTTAAAAAAAAAACAAAAAAAGAGCGTAGCTTTGCAGAAAATTTTTGCAGAATGGCCTTGCATGGAAATTACACGTTTGCCCTGACGAAAACTGACTTTTGACGTCCTTTTTTTGTGTCTCTTTTGTGTGCTGACGATATATGATGATATGATGATGGGGAGACGAGACGAGTGCAATGAAGTAAAATGAAGATTACATAGCCGTGAATACACAACACTCACACAGAAAATGGACAAGTAGGTACGCATGCATGCAAGGAAGACAAAAAAAGGATATACTTCTATTATTATTATTATTATGCAATGCTATCAAAAAAACAGTTTTTTTGGTATCATCTGGTCGGCTGTTGTACAAAATGATATTCAAAAAATATATACGTACAAATAGTGATAGAAATACAAACAACAAAAGCATACATAGTGCTGCTGCACTATATAGTAGACAATGTGGTATATACATATGTACATATGTACTATTTTTTCATCTCTTCTTGCCAAACTTCTTGGTAAAGAGAGAATACTACTACTGCTACTACTATATAGTGCAGAGTAGCAGATCAATAGTAAAATAGGTAGGTAAATATTTTATAGGGTGCTATGCTGCTGGCTTGGCTGACTCAACAGAAGCCACCGTCAGGTCATAAAAAATGCAAAACCGTTTATGAGATCCAAGCGGTGTCTTGTGTATTTTGTGGACATGGACATGTCTATATATGAAAAGGGTTAAATGTTTTAGTAGGAGAGCAGAAACAGAGTACAAGTACAACAAAGTGTTGTTGTTCTTTTTATTCCTGCACGTTTATTATTATTATTATTATTATTATTATTGTGAAAATGAACTGACTTGACTTGAGTGCAAAAGTCTTCCACTGACGTTGGCTCGTACTCGCCTGCTTACTCATATAGTTGATTGCCTTTGTTTCGGTGCACCTGCACTCAGATAGAGAATTCATGATAAAAAGAAGTTTTTGTGTGTAACATTGACTGACTGCTAGGGATTTTCCAGGGAACGCGTGCATATTTTATTATCTTGGGGGAGGCGGGGGAGGATTTGTGTATAGAGTTCACACGCAACTTACTTACTTCATATATTTGACTCAACTGTCGACTTGAGTTGCATATTATATGCGCAGCTCAGAGAATATATCATTATTATGTTATTATTATCGACAGACCTGAAAAATTTGTTTATCTTCATTCGTCTTTGTTGTTGAAGACTGCGTATGAGAAATTGTGCTCATCTTTATCGTCATCAGTTCAATTTTACTTTTGTGAACGACGCATGGCATATTATGGCGTACGTGATCAATCGAAAATGTTTATTTTAGTTGGCTGCGTTTGAAACAAGTAAATACAGTGTTGCATTTCATCAACTTATTGAATTTTCATGTGTTGTAAATGATTGAATGGTGGGTAATAAAATAGGAAAAATGTTATGATAAAATTACCTATTTTACCTTCCCAAAAATAAAATATGGAAAAAGATATAAAGTGCTTATTAAAATACGCTCTTGTCATGTACTTATGGGGGAAGTGTAAATTATTTTTTCTAAAAATAATACGCTACGGATATACATAATAATACGTATTTTTTTTAAACTGGACAATTTTTACGCAGTAAAAGAACTGAATGGAAATCTACCAACACTAAAATAATACTGATAACAAAAAATGCTATTTTGGTATTTCAATAAATAAAAAATCCATATTTAATTTATTTTCATGCCAAATCATGAAAAATATTACTTTCAACTGACTTGCGTTCCATTGAGGGATAATTATAGTACGCAGGACTTATATATTTCATCATAATAAGTACTTTTAAAAGGTTAACCATTTAAAAACAAATATTTTTCACGTGTTTAAAATATGGGCCAGCATAATATGCCAGTTTATAGAATGAGCTGATGATAAAATATATCTGTCCTTTTTTTGGAACGAAATAAAAAAAGAATCTGAGTTGGATTTTGAGCAATCCAAGCAAGAAAAAATTTCCATAATAATTACTTGTTATTATTACCATCATGCTATATGCAGATGCATCTCACAGTTTGTTGTGCAATCTCGCATCCACACACAGCTCATTAATGATTTGATTAGGTATATTGTAATACGTACGTATGTTACAAAAAAATAGATTTTGTTGAAATTGGAATGCCTAAATTATGGTGATTAGTGGTGGTAGTAGCAATAGTAGCTAGTGGTCGGTCACCTCTTCATCTTAAATTACGTATTAGATAAACACCTGTGAAGGCTATGCTATAACATCATGCATTTTGGTGGAATAAAAGGAAATCAGTTTTGGTGCGGATATGATCAGTGTCACCTTGGACACTGTCTAGAGTACTACGCTGGAATAGCACAAAAATGTGCATTGATCCTTCCTTATCTAAATTCGCTTGATCCCAATTACAATGAATTCATATAATATATTTTTTACCTTTTATACTGGTTGTTACAAACACTACTAGGATTTTTGTAATATGTAGGCAATTATGTTACAGCAAAAAAGTGTAAAATAAAATTGTTATGCAAAGTGCTGCCATTAACCAAAATTCTGCACGAAACAGCATATAACAAAACAAACACTTCACGGCACTAGTCAAGAATATGTTGTTTACACATAATGCTGTTGTGAATCTGATAATGATGCACCTGTAACCACATGTGAATTTACCAACGTAGCATATACTATAAAATTATGAATTTTGCAAATTTTTAGGTACAATGTTCTGGATATTTATAGCTAGTAATCATAAAGTGTTATGAGTTTTTAAGTAGTATGACTCAAAGTTAAATTTATGGTACGAAGAGCAGCAAATTATGCTGTAAACGTTAGATTAACTGGGAACAACACCTCTATCTACGTGTATAAGTAATATTGTAATCCCAGTCACAAGTCACACTATTGTTGAGAAAGCAAACAAAAAGGTTTAAAAAAAAAAGTTACAAGGTATATGTAAATATTTATTTATTATTATTATTCATGACTATATGTGCGAAAAATGCTAAAGGAAAATGACATGCACAATCAAAGAAGTGGAAAAGTTTAGTGCCGACGTCTGACGAAGGAAGCCCTTAGTATTTTTGTTTACAATAATCGTCTAATTTCACAGTAGAAATAATTTTCTCATTTACTTTATAAATATGAATAAATATATGAGTTTAAGAAATTCGTATTTGTTCTGTAAAACTCTAAAATTCTTTTATGATTGAATTTAAGATATTTATCCTGCAGATGCATATATGTACTGCTGACTGCTCAGAGTATGTATTCAGTTTCAGATAAGTTCATGTTTTGACGTGTTTTGAATTTCGGAGCGTAGCGAGGAAACGGTATATTTCGAATCGTTAGAATTCGACTTGCAAGGTAAGGAAGGTACCCCCAGGTTCTTTTATACTGGTAATGCACAGTACACAGCGCAAAACCTACCAAAGTCACAGTGGCTCCACAATGGTTGGGAGTTTCGACTTGAAACAAAAAATTCTGACATTCTGGGGACTTGGACATATCTGCCTCGCTGGAACATCTAGAAAAAAGCATTGCCTTCATTAAAAAGAGCTGGTTTGTAGATACTGTCCCATTGCAGATAATCATTTAGCTTCAAATGAGTTTCTCTCGTTTTTTAAAGAAAAATACAGTAACTACAGCAATTTATTTATTAATCTAAAAATATTTTCTGGTAAAGAATTAATGATATTAGACGACATGACTTTGATGACAACTTTTTTAATGTCTATATTTTTAATAAAATAATAATAAATAATAGTATATGTTAATAAAACTATTTTCCTTTTGATACTACGATTAAATCATTCAACTCGGAAAAGTAACCAAGTATTTGGTTGTTCCAAACCAACCTCACACAATCACCCTATCATTCTACACTGGTTGGTTGGACCAAAGATATAAAACATGTTGGTATTATGTGTCGACAGAAGTAATAGAAGATTTTTTTTTAATATTCAACGTATATTTTCAGATTTTTAAAGTTTCATGTTGAATAACCCCCTGTTATAAAATTGTGTTTGTTGGCTTGGAAAAAAGTATTTCTTGGGACCAAGACAATATCTACCATGAATCCCTGAACCTTTAATGTAAATAAATTCACGACTGAGTTTGATTCAATTTTCTTCTGGAAGTTGGGGCGGAGAATATCATTGCATGCAACATCAAAATATCCTACGTTTCCATAATTTTTGCCAGTTTTTTTGTTGTTATTTTTATGCTATAATACTTATATTGTATTTTTGCCGGTTAGTTTGCTGGAAAACAATTCGTGAATGAGATCGCTATAAACTGGTTATTTAGTGTGCTTAATGAAATACAGCATATATTATTGTGGGTTGCAGATACGATCTCATACTTCAAAACTTGACGTTCATCACGCAACAATGCAAAAAATACACTGATTGAAATTCGACAAACAATCTTGCGTTGGTAAAAAAATATCTAACATGCATGGACCACAACAAGGCCAACTACATACAAGCACCTGGCTTAACAAGTAGCAGTTCTACATGATGATCATAATAATGTAGCTACCTGTGTACCCAATTCTATTATGTTCTTAGCCTTGCATCAAACGAGGAAAATAATGTCAAAATTACAATTTAGGTATCTGTATCTGCTACACTACGACTTAAACTGGAAGGAATGAAATGATATGGCTCACACAAAGTAGTGCTGAACTGACTATTTTATTTAGTATGGTTTAACTGTCGACATACTAAAGACCATAGACGTGAGAAATGCCAATAAAATATTTAACATGGCACGCAAATCGAAGGACTTAGTAAGGCTGAGTGCTGCGGCCAAAGAAGAAATCGGGGAATCTCGAGTTGACCTACCGGAAGTGGTGCAAATAGTGAAAGAATTAGTGCTAGAAAAATATCCGTTTTTAAAATTTCCTCCTGATGTTGATAATTATGTGGAACGGTCTCTTCGGTGTCGGAAGTTTGACTTTGCGCGATCAGCTAAACAAGTGCATGCGATCTTTCATTTTTTCTTGGAATGCTATACAATACACCGGAATAATATGTACTTCCTGCCCAGCACTCAACAAGAGTACTTTTTTGAGTCACTGGGTCTGGCTCTGCTAAAAAATAGGGACGCCAAAGGCAGGGCAGTTATCGTGGCTAGAGTTGGTTGGTATTAAAAGACGCAATTGGTTTTAGACTTTTGAAATAAATTTTTTAAATGTCTCCTTAATTTTTAAAATCCGTTTATAAAGTTCAAATATGTTTTATATGAAACAATAGAGCGTATGGCCCCCTCATGTTTCAACCTCGATAAAGCGACAGCGGCCGCGGTTATGCTTTTGGATGAGGTTACCCGCTGTTCCGTGGATACTCAAAGACTTGGGGTCGTTTTCGTGTGTGACATCAGTGGATACGAATTTGGTCACGCAAAACAGTTCAGCTTGGTGAGAATACGGGCACTTGCAAAAATGATACAAGGTTCCCTTCCGGTGAGATTCAAAGGATTCCATGTGATCAGAAGTCCAGCTCTTTTTACTCACACTTTTGCACTGATACGACCCTTTCTTGGAGATAAAATGAAAAATAGAGTAAGAAAATCTTGAGTTTTTGTGATAAAATCATAATAGTGTTGGACCAAAAAGTTATGCAAAATGAGAATGACAAATTGTTAATGTTAAACGCATTACCCATATTGATATTATGTTGTATGTATGTGTCTGTATCAGATGCATTTTCATGGTGATGACTTAGCACAAGTCTACAAAGAAGTTAGCCTTGACATTCTGCCAGAGTTTTTGGGAGGAAAGGTCCCGGACAATGATTATGCAGATTTGGAGTTCAATCGTAAATTGGCCGCTAAAGATAACTATTACAAAGGTTTATTTTTTTTAATTCAATGTGATTTCTTAAAGCCAAAGTACATAATTTCTTAATGATTAATTATGAGACGATTGAATGGGGTGTTGATTTTAATTCATATTTCCTAACAGATTTATTTAGATATGGATACTTTCTCACGGAACAAGAGGATGATAAGTTACTAAACTATTGACGCGTTGGCAATATAATATGTTCCTACATATTATAATTTATCTTAAGTAATATCTAAACATATTATAAGCGTATATTTTATAATATTATGTTCAATATTGGTTGAAATCCAAATAATATGTATATCCATTACCTATTCCGTCAATCTGGGTTCTGGATGGGGATATTCAATTAAAAACTTTAATAGACAAGAGCTGATAAAATTAGTCAAATTGTTTTTAGTAAAACGATACTTGCTTTAACGTAATAACATTGAAAAGGACTTACTTGAATGAGTAAGCCCCAAATCACCTGTCGACAAGTACAATTGAATTGCTTTTTAACTGATTGTCATAAGTAAAATTTAAATGTGATATTAATACACTACATGATCGAACAAGTAAGCTTATATTAATAAGATGAGTATTATCGAGGTTAATTTGTCTAAATTGAGTATATCTCAAATCGCATAATGAATATTGACTTTTTGTATGTTTTTTATTTTCCCTTGAAGACTTGTATAGATAGATATGGATACTTTTCCAACAAGGAGCGCAAAGATATAAACAACAACAATGCTTGCATAAATAAGCGCTAAAATTAATTTAAAAAGTTTAATGAATTGGAGTATACGTAGAATATAAAAAGTATAAAAAGTATAAAAAAATTGTAATTATATATGTGTATTAATTTGTCTTTACAAATGGGTATAGATATGGGTTTAATGGCCATATAAGGTGAATGACAATGTCTTCTAACTGCGGCATAGATAACGTGATACGTATTATCAAAGTGCTGCCTTGTGTATCTTCTCACTCTGGTAACCATATAGCTTCATATGGATATGTGTTAATGTATCCCATCATCCTGAATGCAAATATTGCAAATGTATCATAACTTTGCTGGCATTTATCTGTACGTATGTATGTCGGCAGATCTAAAAAAAAAAGAGAGGTAAAAAATGAAGCTGAGGAATGACGCTCGTCCTTTCGTGACAAAAAAAAAATTTAGTCTATACGGCATATTTTAAAAACCATTCGGTACTTCAATTACCTGACATTGTGGAATCCATGTATATTTAGCTGATAATGATTATTGTAACGTTTTCCACCGACTAGGAAATCAATACACTGACCACGGAGGAAATCCGAGAAATTGGAACAAGTCCATGGGGCAGTGTGGAGCAAGAAAATTAATTACTTGTGAAAAAAATTCGGTAAACAGACTTCCGTACAATATGAGTTGTAAAAATGGCCAGGGCCAGCACAACATAAACAAAATAAATTTATCCATTTATTTAAAACTTGATTGCAGAATGGTATGTTTACAAGGATCACTTTACTTTAAAAAAAATACTAATGCACAATCTCATGATTTCCTTGAGCAATTAATCCGCGAGATCACATTCCATCAGCTATTTTTTGTTGACATGTTAGTGCTGCATTTTACTCTGTGCATGTACTACATAAATCCTACCTTCACGCGAGTTGTATTCACTGGACAGACTGGACATGGTTT
>JAHZNC010004259.1:0-11871 GCA_027744095.1 Zhuqinia jingwanae | reverse complement strand
AAAATATTGTGGTTATGCACTAGCAGAATAGACCACAAACAATTTTGATACGTTTTCCTTGAAATTTCCTCGCAATTTTTTTTTAGCAAACTAGCTCTAAATAGTACACAATTTTTGCTGACATTTTGAGCATGCAAATTCTTAACATATTTTATCAACTCAAAACTTCCTATTCAACATTCAGATACACATGCCTTTCACATTATGCATCCTTACTTCGTCATGAATGCCTATAATCACCGTCAATAGCAGAAGAAAGTCTATACTAGAGACATGATAATATGAAACAGTGAAGCAAAAAAAACATTCCAAAACAAGATGGTACTAACTTATGGGTTTCGATAATTGGAATGCTAGACTTTGAGAGGCTGGACATCATCCGTAGTCAAGTTCCGGTCATGCTCCATGTTAATGAGTTTCCGCCACCTCCAGTTCCATCAAAAGATACTTCCTTTATTGCAATGCTCCGTGTCGTATTACAATGATGCCACCATTAACATGAGATGCCACCTAAAATGAGTGTAGTTTGAGATTATAAAGAAATAAGTGAAAAAATAGATAGGGATATACTCGTTGCTCATAGCACACATGTTCATGGCCACTTGTTTTTTATAGACAAAATCACATAGTTGGCTTGCCTGTTTGATGAGTTTAACTTTTCAACGGCATCTGGGAATAAATGTTAACTTTCTAATGATTTCTGGCTCTGCTTTAGCTTGCTTTTATAGACTCTCCTACTTTCCTATCGCACTCGAACAACCCGGTACACCTTCCATTTTAAGAACCTTCGGGATACAATTTGGTTTTCGATATTATGACAAGATCTCGTTCCCGCCAATCCGTTTCTATTCCCGAGTTTCTATGGAACAATCATCCATTTCATTGCATTCAATTACTTTTCTGGGACCACCTCCCTTGTAGTTCACATTGTTTAGGAGAAAAAATCAGTGCGATAAATTTTCGATAATGACCAATAAGGTTAATTAATTCTTCCACAAAGCCATTGCGATTGGAGTGGACGTGATTTGTGTATTCAACAAAAGAGTTTTTTTGTGAAAATGGCAAAACATTCTTTGAGGAGGAATTAATAACATAATAATGAGTTCATAAATATACGTTAGTAAAACGATATAATATTGTGTAACGTTTCAGGGTTTAGTTCGAGGGAATGGGATGGAAAAATGAAAAATGAAGCCTTACCAAATGTCAGGAACTTACCAATTTTTGTCTCGTGATTGATTGGTTAGGGTTAGAAGTGATGGCAAGCAATCACAGGTGAAATATATCATTTTTAACTACGAAATAATTCTGCAAAACGCATGGCTTGCTTGAACTGTATTGTTTTTTATTGTAAGTGGGTTTGTGTAAAATGAAATGCTAACCCGATCGACCAGACTAGTAGCTCTTTCAGCTCCAAAGCAGGACTTTATAGAACCTCTAGTTCTCTAGATGTGCTAAAAAAATCGTGATAAGTACTTAGTGAAGTGGTACGCTTTTCAATACTTTGTAAAAAATAGACGAGTGTTTATTTGGTACTTTCAGTGCCAAATGGAACGTGTTCGGTATAATATAAAACCCAATTGATTTTATCATTGTAAATCAATGCAATCTGGAAACTGAATTAATACGTTCTTAATACTCTAAAGTACTTTAAAAGGACGGGATACGTACTTAATGAGAATGAACTAAGTTCCAAAAGAGCATGGAATAAAAACTAAACGAGGTTGAAATAATTACTAAATATATTAACTGGAATGAAACACAATTATTCTACAAGCATGCTGATTTTATTGATCATACAACAATATGAAACACATTATAAAAGTATATAACTAAATACAACGCATTAAGTATAACAGTGAATTAATTATTCGCCTTCGTCGACATCTTCATCTTCATGATTATCTACTACTGATCGTTTCTCGGCTCTTTTCATCCTATAAATTAATTTAATTCAATTTGCTTATCTACAACAGAAAATGAATGAAAATGAATAGTATTTAGCTTTAAAATTACTAACTTGATGTCAATTCTGGTTGACGCTTTTTTTAACCAATATTCTACGGCCTTCTCAACTTCCTTGTCTGTTGCTACGGAACCCTTTCTATTCTGTCTTACAGCACCTAAATTATCGCAGAAGTCATCATGTAGAAAAATTAAGGAACTATTAAGTTGTCATAATAATTTGAAATGCTCACTACAGACACACTGCAGTAAAATGGACGACTTAAAAGAAAGCTTCCCAGTCGCTCCAGCAAACGTGAAACTACACATTAGTTCGTCCGTCATCAGTGCTGTCATGATACGATAAGTAATTATCGTATGGGAATCACCGCCCTTGTTCTTTAATTGGCAAATCTAATGAAATAAATGAAACCCTCAATTTAGTATTCACGATTTTTGAATGTATGAAACTCCTCATGTGTAGTGTGCAGTAATCCATGTTACTTACCAAATCCGTTTTAACTTTCTTGTCTTCCAGTAAGCACGTTTCCAAAGTTTGATAATCACACACACTGTTCAATGGAAGGTTTATTTCCCCACGGCAAGTAGATTGAAGTTGATTGTCTGGACCCTGCTGCAAAAGGGTTCTTAACATGTCCAATGCCATGTCCAGCTTAGCCACAACCAATGCTTGATTATTTTGAATCTCATTTACCGCAGAAGCCAGACCTGTTGAAAATTTAATACACTTTAATTTCATCGTTAAAACTTTTTAGCAATATCATGTAAAGAACAAAGGTACCTCTTATATTGACAGATCCATTTGATTGGATGGAATCTGGAATTGGTCTGGATGGAGTCCGGTTGTTTAGGTTTGTGGTGTTGGTATAATTTATGGTTCGTTGTGGAGTTGTCAAAGACGATTGTTGCTCTACACTTTGTTGTGATCCACATAGGATATCTTGAGATCCAAGAATGGTAAACGTGGGAATCTCGTCACCGGAAGCATTATCTGTGATAAAATGAAATTGCAGGACAAATAGCACAAAAAAATTCGACAATACTAAATTGAGAATATAAATAATGAATTTACATGGATTGTGATGTCCATTTGTGTCAAATATTTCATTTTTTAAAGTTGAAAGGCTTGTCGATACCTGGAAATAAATATATTTTGAATAAATAAATACAAGAAGTATCCAATATATACATATTTATCTATCTAAATAATTTGGTTCCAATTCCATATACCTCTCGGTCGTAATTTACTCCAACAAAAGTTGCTGTATTATTTCCTACTGGAAACGAAGCATTTAATATGTCGTCAGATGGTGGAGGAGGAAGTAGATCCGCATTTATTCGGTTTCGTGTTGATTCTTTCTGGCTGTCGTCATCCGTGTTACTTGCTTCTAAGTATGTTTGATTCCCAAATCTTGTACGCTTTGGAAGCATAAAATTGATCTGATGACCAATCTGACCCATCCTCGGCTTTGTTCAAGTTCCCCCGAGCCTCCTCGTATGATCCTGTCGAAAGAGCTCTAAATGTATTAATGGTTTTTTTACAATTGGTCAAATTATAAATAAAAATATAAGTCATAGACTTACTATAGAACCGATTTTGGACAACGTGAATCTCACAAGTTAACCATGTCCTAGGGTCTGGATCAATGCCGGAAAGTAGGGCTTTTCGAAGTTTCGTTGTGTCACGCCAAAACAATGGCCAGAAGCATTTACGTTCCCCGTACAGCCAGTTTTTGTGAGCAATTGCAACTCGGTTGTTTTCTTCATGAAAGCTGACAATGCAAAAACTCATTTTGCTAAGTTTGTTTGGAATGCAATATTGGAAAACTGTAAAACCTATTGTCGAGCCTAAAGCAAAGGGCTTTGCATGCAATGTCTTCAATCGTCTTTGAAACAAGCTGAGAGTGAGATTGATACACCCGTATTCCCAAAAGACTATTTCCTTTAGTAATTCCCATATTTTTCCTATGATGGTTATATTGTAATGTTTGTCTAATATCTCTTGTATTAGCAGAAGTTGGCCGCTTTTCAGAACACAAGCGTCGTCTCCAAGTTTATTTGATAATGTAAAATTTAACTTGCACTGTTTAACTGTACTTTTATCTAAACTCACAACCTGTCGTTCAGAAATTCTGTTGTATGCTTGTTCTAAAGGCCTGTTTCCAGATCGTATTAACGACTTTAATTTTCCCAAGAAATTTTCAAATTTAAAAGTACTGAATTCATCTAGTGTTCCCAATTTTGATGCGTCATCTGCTATATGAATCAGACCGTGCACATTAAAACTTACTTGTTCCGGGTCATACAACAAAATAAATTGCTTTACAAAATATATCAATAAATCTTTAGCATACGAATTAAATTTTAAATATAAGTTTTTCGTACACAAGATCGTAACAGCCACATGAAGGCACAAAAAATGTTCGTAATAATTGTTTGGCAGCACGTCCTTTAAAACTACTGGCCCCGTGTATAATACAAAGGATCTAAATTCTGTTGCTTTCCAGGATTTGAGATGGCTTATACTTCGTGGTTTGCGTTGAAAGTCGTTGGAGAAAAAAGGTTTTAATTGTATCAGTTTTCTAGATATCAGCTGGGCATTGAAAGCAGACAATCGAAATCTTTTCACGTTTCCTTTTAGCCATAAATTCATTAGTTTTCTCACCACACCAAGACAGATCAGATGCTGGTAGTCTAAAGGCACTTGTTGAATGATATCAATAGATAATCTTAAGAGTTCGGAATTGTTTTGTAAATGATGATCGTCATGTACCTTAGTCCTAAATGAATTGTTTGTTCTTTTGGCACAATTGGTATCAAGAAATGCAACTCGTCGTTCAATATAGTCGCCTTCAACTGTACATTTGGTGCAGCTGTTATAACCTGTATGACCTTTTACGTTTAGCAAAAATGCTCGTGCTGGGGCATCACACACAATGCACTTTATAGACACATTAACTTTTGATCCACAATTTAAAAATATTCCTTGTGTTGTCACCATATGCAAATCATTCACGACCTCTTTGACTAATTCGTTAGAAGATTTGGGTTTGTCCTCACCAAAATATAATCCTAATACTAAGGGTTCAATATGGGGTAATTCTTCAATACTGCACAGGATTGGCCAAAATTGTTGTGATGAACTTTTTGAAATTGGCAGTCCATCAACGTTAAGTTGAATACTTATGTCAGTCAACTTTGTTCCTTCAAGAACCTTGCTCATCAATTTGGAAAAGTCAAAGTGACAATAATTTCCTGGATGTAAAGGCCTAACCGGTATATTACGTGGAGTTTTTAATAGTGTACGTGAATCCGTTGGTAGATCTGAGAAGCATGAATGATTCTTAAGAATAAACAACAAGGAGTCAAGGGCAGATCTTTTGATATTGTTTTTAACGCTCCAATTTGAAATGTCTTTGTCAATGCTCGTGCAGGCATGTGCTACTTTCGTTTCACTTCCACTTTGATAATCACTTCCACTAACGAATTAATTATTCACTGATTTATTATATTCTAATGTATTTGTATTTGCGAACTGATAAACTGATGAGTTATTTGGCTGTTCTGATGAATTTTCAAAATCACATGGTTCTGGCACTGAAGGCTGGAAATTTTTGTTTGTCGTTGGTTCTTGCAAATCTGTTGTCTTGATTGATGATGGCCCAAGTACACTAACTAAAAGGTGATTTCTTTTATTGCGTTTAATAGTACGTCTAATTTTTTGATTAATAAAATGATTACGTCCTATTCCTGGCATAATGATAAGGATGAGCTAATCCTTTGATGCAATGAAGCAATGTGATGATGATAATGAAAACGTGCATTTATGTCACCATGCAGCTATACTTTTTCGTACCTGATAAGGACCGCTCTATATGGAGCGTCAACGTACAACAACTTGCATAAAGAACAATTACTTGATTATTTCATTCTAAAAGAGTTCCAAAAAGTACCAGCACGGCACGGTTCTCAGAGTGCCGTTTTAAACGATTCTAAATTGGTGCTGAGTGTTCCTGGAACTTTGAGTACCCCAGGGGTATTTTCAGCATTAAAGCAGTACTAAATTATGCGGTGTCTGGCCGATCGGGAATGGTTTTGTTCACATAAATGTTTTTGTTTTGTTTTTAATTCCACCATAATAAATGTCAAATACAAATATAGCTTCAACTTTCAAAAACTCTGCTCGTTAATATTGTTGTTTACTCAATCTTCAGAAAAAAATCTTGCATGACCATGACGAGTAGGTATGTTGCCAAGAGAGAGAGGGTACAATGAATTACATCTCGGTTCTTCTGATCATTCAAATGGACAGGTAATAAATACATACCGCACTATTTGAATTGAATTTATTAAGCTACAACCGATTCGCAATAAAAAATAATCACATAATGTAATTATGTAACTGCAATTCTTTCATCATGTAGTTTTTCTTAATATGATAAACCAGATGGTGGTACCGTCCCAGATAAGTCCAAAAAGTCAGTGAAACAAACAAGCGCTTTGGTACATAGTGTTGTGCACCTATATTCTTGCAGGAAGCACTTTTTTCAAGTGTCTCCCTTATAAGTCGCCCACTTGTTCCGTGCCAGTGGAGCCGGGAAAACTGACAAGGGAAATAAGAGTTAACAGGAAGTCGTTGGACGGAATAGTGGAAGCAGAAATATGTCCACAACCTCACCTCAGTTTCCTTTAACTTACTTCTCATCAGCACAACGGGAGTTGAGGTGTTGTCACTACATGACAACAATGCCATGTTGCCATGTAAAAAATAAGCATGGGCCGCAGTGATGACGCCAACAGCCAATCCACATCCGGTCACTGCCCACTTCAATGAAGTGCCTTTACTCCATCAATTCCACCAGATTTTTCTACAATGACCTCCCTGTTGAAAATGTCTGTGAAACAAACGCAGTACTTACGCAGCCATGTCGTGTTCCGGTCTGCAACTAAACCTGGCTTTGGCTTCAAAGCTACTTGTGATAGATCTCCATCCCACAATTTCCATATCTATTTTATTCGCTTTGCAACCGTCGGCCTGTCCCTAATCCAACAATCAAAGTGCGTAATAAGTTTCATCCTACCCAAACTGTTTCATCCGGGTGATGTCATCTTTTTGCAGTAATATTTGTGGCTTGCCGACAAAATTCTTTGTTACATTAGTTGCAAACACTTCTCACACTTGTCGCCTCTACTACCTTGTCAGCGACACAAGCACCATGATTCATCCGGTGTAACTTTTACATTGGGCGCACCTTATATCTTTAGATCCATCCGGAAAACCAATCCGTCCAAGTGTAGAAACAAAATGAGAGCTTTTTTCCAAAGTAGGTTCATCCTGAAAGTCAAGGAATCTATAACAAATGTACATATGTACAAGTACTCAATTCCAATATCAAATAAATATCCCGGGAAGAATCATTTCCTGTTAATAATTATTAAGAATATGCTGTTTCAAAGTGTTAATTAGTTGTAACTTTTATTTTATTACCATCTAAATTCACATGCAAAATAAGGTCACTCACTACGTATGGAGCCAAAAATAATTACAAAAGCTATCAAGGTTTTAGTGACATGGGCATAGGATTGTCATGTGGTCGTATCCATCTTCTTTCCACCACGTCGAGTAGTAAGTGGACAACGTTCTGTAAAACGCCATTAGCTTCGGCTGGGCAACTTAATGTTGACATATAACTGACTTTTCAAAATTACCTCTCTGGAACAATTAGTTTGGCTCCTTGCTTCCTTTTTCAACAGGCAAATAACTATAGGGACAAGATGGTACTTTTTTATAAGCACACTTAAGAACATGTTACGTTAACGTCTGTCAAATTATTCATTATCAGTCCCTTAATTAGTAGTAAATTTTTTGAACTTTATCAAGCCGAAAAAAACATGATGAAAAAATAGTATGAATATTTTTTAGCATTGTGATTAATTACTCCCCAAGTAATAAAATTCTCACCAAGATGAGTCAGCAGTCCAGCTTGTACGCATGCATACTCAGTTCCATGTGCATTTTAATTGGTTTTGTACCAACTACCAAGTTAATGTTTTCGTACGACCTCGCTATGAAATACCTATGTTAACCTTTATCATAACTGCTGTGTGCACTGCACTTTTGATCTTGTGATCAAAAACTAGCTCACACAACTTGATAAAACTATTATCATCATTCATTTGACGACTTCTCGGTAAAAGCATTCATTTTGTAAGCAATCAAGTGTAAATGGTTATTATTATTTGAGAAACAAGAAAGAAATGCATGATACATTCCGTTCATTCTGTCTTGCCAATCTTTCTTTCTGATATACTGAGAAAAACATGATCTGCATTTCTGTAAAGTTGGCAATAAAACCATACAATTCATATATATTTTTATATCAACATCACAACAAAACATTCGATACATCCGGATAACCGAATTGACCTGATCGTACAATTACATACATAAAACCAGAGACGTGTCACGTTTTTGCCTCGTGTTTCTTGTAAGATTATGAGAAGATGAGCTACAACTTTGAAAAGGGGAGAACAACCAGATGTCTGTTTATCTATGAGTATATATAATCTCAAAAAATAACTATGCCTTCCCAAATTAAAAGTGACCCGTCAGCGGTTAACTAGTTTCCCGTTGCCCCAAAACGAATTACTGCATAAAATCCAATCTGATACAGTTTTTTAAAGCAATATGAGTAGTGGCAAGCTAAAAATGTCATTTGTGGGTTTATCATGCTCATCATTTAGTTTGGTGTTGATTCTGTTCGGGATTGTGAACGGGGCGAAAGGGGTGCCCACTTTCGAATTTGGAGAAAATAAGACGGACATGCCATTCACCTCCCTTTACTCGATAATTTCCAGAGCAGAACTTGAGCATTTTGAAACACAAAAGCGGCTTGCTCTACAACGCTTTCAACTGTGTAGACGTAGACTTGCCAACGCACTGGATGTCATTTGTGGGGAGAGCCACGCGTTGGTTAACCCTGGACCAGATCCCAACGTCCTAGGTGCTGTCCCACATAACTCAATTAATTTTCCATAATAATAATAAGAAATACGATTAATTTTACAAGATTACTACATTCATTTCAGACGACCAAAGGATGCTCGACGAACCATCTTCGAAGTTACTGGAATTGTCTGACTTGCCATCCACCGAAAGACAACCAAAATCAACAACTTTCTCTTCTTTTTTTGCATAAATCGAAGAGTATCATTCCCAACAGTACAATATCCGGTTACGGCGTTCCACCGTCGATGACTGCTGCATGAGACCTTGCTCTGTCAACTACCTTCGTAGGTATTGCAGGGGGCGTAGACTGTTACTATTTGACAATATTTGCAAACAAATCAAATTTGTGCATAAAAATCAGACAGGTTTATTCGTCTTGTAATTTTAATAAAGAATATTTGCAGAATTTGTTATTATTATTTCTTCAAACCCTGTAGTTTGTTGAAATAAAGTCTTTAATGTCTTTTTTGGATTCGTTCACAAAATGTACATTTTCATCCAAACACTTTTCTAATTTGCTCTGTGATTCCATATTTTTGATTGAAAGACATCATTGTGGGATGCCGAACAGCCATTTTTGTTTTTTTTATTGGCGATTGTAAAAATGTGTATAATTTAATTTGTATTTGGTTATATTATTCTCGCATAGTTATGTTCCCATTTCCTCCAAGTCTTCTCTCCTGGAAATCCTGTTTGAATCAGAATCAAACTCGCAACATTTTACAATAAAAGTAGCAAGCAGTAAACTGAAAATTTGTTATAAAACTTTGCACGAAATAATGAGAAAATTATATTTCACAGCAAAGTGTTTTTGTAAGTGTATTGTGTTGTCATTGCTTGTTTGTTTGTACTTTTAAATTGAGCAACGCAATCAAGCAGCAGCAGGCCAGATGGAATATTTTTTTAACTTTTTTTGGCTTTTATTTAACAAAAAAGCACAATATGAAATTTTTAAAGTCCACTTTATCGAAACTTTGAAATCTCAGTTTGTAAATTCTTTTTACACACTTGATTAATTTATCTAAGTTTTTAATTGAATATCAATGGACGGTGGATTTAATGGGCATAATGGACGAGTGGATTTATGCAATACAAGAAACAAGAAACACCATTTGAGCAGCAAGAGCAACGAGTAGCAGTAGCATAAAGCTTTGTTCACTCTTGCTCTTTTTCCCACGATATAACTCAACTCGACCAAAAATCCAAATTGAGTTATATCGTGGGATTTTTTAAAAAAAATCGTTACACCGCTTATACAGAAAATGTACATAAATGCAAGAATGTTTGTACATATGACTTGCATGAGAACAAATTTCGAAAATGATTGTTTTATTTTTTTATGAATAGTTCCAATGTTGCTGCTTTTTGAAGAAGTTGATATTCAGCCATCCATTTTTATCTTTTCACGTTGAACTCATCACCATCAGCTCAGCGTTTCCAAATTAGTTTTCTGCGCAGCATTGCATACCTACATCGGAAATAGAAAGTTTTGGCCGTTAATTAAAACAAAAATTAGTTTGTTTGTTGATTAAAAAAATTGTCTGACAACTTTAAATTATCGAGTTCTTGCTTGTGAATCATCAGTTAATAATTACAATGTTTTCAAAATTACTATATAAAATGCCAAGTTTCCATGGGTCTAAGAAGCATACATTCTACATTGAATTTACCTTAATTATTGTAAAATTGAAATAAAGAATTTTTTTGATGACCAGCAAAAATGCATGTCAAGTAAAACATGAAAATAATTTTATTACTCAATTGAGCCATAATACTCCGCGCATACTCCAACCACTACAAAAAAACTAACCTGGACTAATAAAAAAATACGAGAAAATTTTTTTTCAGCAAAGTTTATATTTCTCAAAGCATCATCTCTCATTTTTTGGCAAAACACAAATCCCGGTATAAAATATTATCGACGTAAATATGTTCTTTTTCACTACCAAGTAAACGATAGTGTCGTTTCGGCAAATTATAAAGAACCCCAGTGGTATTTTTTAGTCAATTGAGTCGGCATCCTTTAAAAAAATGCGAAGGTTCTGGATAATATTTTTTTACCCAGAAATAAAAAAACGTTTATTTACATGTATTTAAATTACAAATTTAAACACAACGCATAATTTTTAACTATTTACCCAAAATGGGCGGTGCATTTAACACATGAATAAAGATGATGAACAAGCAATAATGTTTTTTTAACCTGATGTTAATCTTGAGCTCCAATAATATTTTTAAGATTAGCATTAAGAAACCTGAGTTGCTCCGATTGAGCGGACAGTGGCAAAACCAAGATGTGTCATGTCAGCCACCTCATCACTATCAATAGTTTCTTCTTTAAATTCCCTTGAAAAATATGAGTGTTGGAAAAGTTTGTACTCGTGGAGTAGCTTCCCTTGGCGCTGTCACCTCAGTTGGCGGTAGTGGCAATATGGTAAGGTCATTTGTGGGTTTAGCACGTTCGCCTTTAAGTTTGATTTTGATTCTGTTTGTGATTGTAAACGTGGCTAAAGGTGTGCCCACTTCCCATGATCTCACAAATGCCGGTGGGGAAAGTGAGATTGCCATACCAGTCAAGTGGTCGCTCAACTCGTCACTTTCCGAGCCAGAGTTTTACCATTCTAAAAGACAAAATCTGACAGCTCAACAAATCGTTCAAAAGTGTGTAGACCGACTTTTCAGTACAATCATGATACTTTGTGGGGATAATCACACCAGGATATTCAATGGTAAGTCAGATTTTGGCAAGTTCCATGCATGTCCCATCAAACTCCAATTAAAGTTCCTTAAAATTAGTGATACAATTACGGGTATATTTACAAGTATTAATAAATTCATTTCAGGCAAGCGAATGAAGTTAGCGGAACCATCTTTGAAGTCACTGGAATCAAATGACT
>JAHZNC010004258.1:0-11281 GCA_027744095.1 Zhuqinia jingwanae | reverse complement strand
CAACAACAACACATATTATTTTACATACTAAAGAATAAAGAATATTATCAACAAAACAGTGGTTTTATTCCCGACTGATGACTGAATTCAGCATTTAACGTACACCATGTCAAAACACAAATCATTGATCTTTCAAGCATTATTACACCCATCATTGTACTTACGCTTGCCCTTGCTTGTATAAAAATATAATTGTGGTATTCCCCTGAAATGCATTGTAAATATTGCTGTAACAGGTACAAAATAGCATAAAACATACCAATTTACATTTACATACAAAAAGATTTACCGTCCAAAGTCAAACTTTGCTAACGAATGCAAACTGCGTTTCATAATTTTTTTCCCTATGCCTTTACGGCACACCTTCAATATGACCAGCTAAAATACTGACCTGAAATCGATATTGCACAGAACTCAGAACGGATATTTCAAAAATTATTACATTTAATCCAAAAATCGGATTTATATCAGATTAAACATAAAGATGCAATATGCTAATATTTAATACGCAGTTATTATTATGCTGTGCATCATAATAACTTATCATTAATAAGCAAAAGGTAAGGTGAGCTTTGCCTTTTCATTGAATACGCAATCTTTGAAATTAATTGGAATATGCTTGCAAATTCAGAGGTCTTAGAGGTCTGTTTGTCTGACCTTCCGGTAAAAAATCAATACGGTATGTAAGAGGCTTACAATAATATAGCTCTGTAATCGGATAATTTCAAACGGGATTGAATAAAAAACTGTGTGGGATTATGACAATCTATTGAGAAATGTAGTGTGGAATTGTACTAAAATTTATGTATGAATGTAGGTATGCATTCCGGCGGCACTGACAATATATTAATCTTTGTACGTAAAAGCGGTATAACTTGGCTTAATGTTGAATATATATTGTTTTCGCCTTGTCGTAAAATTTGATTTTGGAAGGTTAACTCCAACCTACATCAAATCATGATGAATATATGTACCTATTGAACCCGCATAAACCTGAACATTAAACAGATTTCATTTCATGTTTTTTGCGTTCAAAAACAAACAAATGATGTTTTCTTATATTGTGGTAAAATACATTTAATTAGGTAGTAATTTTTCTACTAGACTTGTTAAAGAACTCGTGGAATAACAAAAATGTCATTTTAGTTTTGACATCCAATATATGGAATTTTTTTTAATGCAGACTTACTACAGCGATGGTTATGGTTCTCATCCATCACCACAGCAAGATTACCGATCTCGCTTTCCAATTTTGTTGACATTTTCGTTTAGTGTAAATATTTTTTAAGTTTATTAAGTTTCCTATAAGTATGCTTTCTCCACATAATTTGACTTTGTACTGATGTTGATCATCAGCTTCCAGCTTATTACCATAATACAGTGATGAAGTGGACCGACGGACACTTGGCTTATGATTGATTAGGCTTATTTATTATGTAATCTTTATTTTGATAATTTGCAGTCAATAGTTCATTCATGATCATTGAATTTGACAGCCCCTGTCAGACAAAAATAATTAAAAACACATACATCTTTTTCTATAAAAAGTTTAAGTAGACAGCAAAAAACAGTTTGAGACTGGATTAAATGGAACATGATTATCAGAAGACCTTTTTTCTTTTGGAAGTTGGAAGTATGAAGTGTACCATGAATGGAATATGAAATATAGAGAGTTATGGAGGTCACATGTAAAGTTTTCTTTTGTATCGCTTTATGTATGTCGTTCCAGTAGTTTTTTAATCACTATACGCAAAAAAATAAAATAAAAAAATAGCCGACAATGGGTTGGTTCTCAGTTCTCAACGACTTGGCTTGTTATCAGATTCCAAATTCCAAAATTTTAATCCAACTTGTTCTGGTTTGCCATTTGCCATATGCGAAATGTTACTTTACCGCGGCATTGTTGTCAAAGGCGCTTTGATTTTTATTTCCAGAAACCTTTTAATTTGAGTTCATCCCTAAAAATACAACGCTATATAAAACTATAACTGGTGTATGGACATCTTTTAGCCATGCAATGCAATGCAACACATTGAACTCTGTTATGAAATAATAAACAATACAGGGTATTCATTCATCCTTTCTATGATTGATAGAAACAGAAAAAGGCCAAAACAGTAGCTGACAACATTATCATTTTATCATAATCATGAAAAGCCAATGTGAACGATGTAACCAGCTTTCGCCTTCATTCCTCAAGTCAAACAGTAACACTGTTACTACTGAGCTAGGAAAGGCGTTTGTATTTTCAAACATGATTTTATGCGTGTAATGCTCAAAAATGGAGTCAGAATTTGCATGTAAAAAATTGTCTGGGTTTATATCAGAACCAAATTGAATTAAAAATAATTTATTTGTGAAACATTACATCTAAAAATACTTAAAAAGTTTGCTCGCTATCGTTATTTTCTCGGAACATTGCACAATAATGTCCTTGTAAACCTAGTCAATATGGTAAATGTAAATATTGCATTTAAATATAAAATCTTAATTAGATATTCATCATTTTTTGGTAAAGCTAAAGTCACGCCATCGTCGTTGCATTTGGTTGATACTTTGTGGGGTGAGGATAATGGATATGAATAAAAATCAGTGTCCACGTCCATTTGTAATTGGATGGGCAAACCCATTGGAATGGCCATTGGCTTGTTCGAAATGCTTAACGCTAGGATCAGGACTGAAGTCGAACATCATGTAGTCGGTCAACGCCCTTTGAGCTTTAGTGGGAAGGAAGCTGTTCAAAAGAGAGAGAAAACGATTAATACAAATCCCGTATAAAACCACTACCAATTATCGCAAAATGTAAAATAAGCTTTTATAGTAGAGTAGCTTATCATTTGGGTACAAAATATGTGACATGTTGTTATAATGTTGCAAAACACGAAAAATTTAATCTTCTTAAAATGCTTTCTTTGATCTAATAATATATCTATTGTGCTGCATTTTGTACCCATTCCAGATATATCCAATCATGATTATCAATTTAATCAATAGTTCATCGATTGAGTACCCTTTAAATTTTCCATCAGGCGGAACGTAGATATGTACTTTTTATTTGGATGAGGAAGTACACATTTAATTTGCATTCATTACATAATTGGCTAAGGCTAAAATATGCGTTACCAAAAGTGGTTCATGTACCATTCCAAGAAGAAGTAGAAGGGCATGTACCCAGGCACGTAAATTTTTTCCGTCTCCTTCCTCAGCCCCTCAACAATTTTGTTAGCAACATAGGTGGATTTCAAAAACGGGGTGAATGATGGAAATCTGCAACAATAAAAGAAGGTTTACTCATCTTCCTGTTGAATCAGTCATTCAAAGAATTAAACGAACGCAACAATAAATGGCTTACCTGAAGGCAAATCTGATTCCATTAATCAACCTGGTCTTAACAGCAGTTGGGTAGACAGTGGTAAACTTGATGTTATCGCCACTGTTGGGACAGTGCGCCAATTCTTCCTTTAAAGATTCGAGATATCCGTGAACAGCAAACTTGGACCCATGATATGGCACCATGTAGCGGTTTCCTTTGAGTCCGCCAATTGAACAAACTGTAACAATGTGTCCCCGATTAGTCTGAACCATGTGAGGTAAAAACTGACGAAGAATCCAAAAGTGGCTAAGTACATTGACTTGAAACGTTTTCTCAACATTTTCGGCGCTAAAGTTTAGGAACTTTTCACAAGCCCCAATACCAGCGTTGTTAATGATGACAGTTACCTCTCCAACCTCGCGACGTACCTGGTAGCAATAAAACAAAACAATATATAAGTTTTCATTAATAAAATCTTGAAACCATTTTTTTACGCCGTATGGAGGAAAACTTTTTGAAACTTACTCGTGCTCCAACGTCGTCAACTTGAGTTCTATCGGAGACGTCCACCTGATAAGCGTACGCTTCAGCGCCCATACGCCTTAAGGCATGAACCGTTGCCTCATTTTCTCGTTTTAAAATATCCCAGCAAACTAGCTTCGCTTTCGATTTTACTAACTTAAAAGCGACATCTTTCCCTATTCCATTTGCAGCACCAGTAAGCTACATACATTATACATTGATACGTTTTTACTATGCATGATAAATTTTAATTCTTGTATCGAATTTATTTTTAGAATTTAGTTACACTTACTAAAATAATTTCACCCTCCAATGACTTCAGTCTTTTCGGTAATATTGCCTTCAAGAGGGTCTCAAAGTAAATGTATAAAATATGGAAGATCAGGACAACACCTTCTATCGCAGACCAGAACCAAAATTTAATTCCGGTAGTTTCAGGCGACATTTTGGTTTTCAAATGGTTTAGTTTAGACAGCTTCACGGTTAAGTATGGTGTTCGATCTGGAAAATAATTTAGTAATAATAATAATAAGTTTTTACAGTGGTTTTTTTAAATTTGAGAGGTGATTCAAAAAAAAGAGAGTAAAATAATGAATACCTTTGGTTGATTAAAAACTCTAAAGTGACGGGAAACGAGAAGGCTTAAGACGAGTTCTTTGCACTTGTGATGTTTTGGATGGAATGTGTTCTTGAAAGTGTGGTTGAGTTTCTTGTACCCAGTAGCCTTTTTATTGTTGTTGTAATCCAAGAAACGGACAACACAGTCACTTGTTAATCGAATTAACAACGATGAACATGAGTTGGAGTGGTTTTCGTTTTGGACTTGATGAGTTATCATCGACATGATGATTAGGCTGGGTTAAAATGTCACGTTACTGACAACTGATCATCTTCACCGCGCCGCACCAATAGGCTTACGTTGCAAATTCATTTTTGCTGCGAAATAAATAAAAAATATTTTGGCGAACGAACAAGAAAAGGAAGCAAAAAATAGCAGCTTGTCAGAGAAGACTTGAAAGTGGAACCCGAGATTATTTAACTTATTTACATATACACATATACTTTTTATTATTTACTATTCAATTAAATTGATATAAAATGACTTCATTTTCAATCTCAATAAAAAGAACACTTCAAAAAAAAGTAACATGTGGCATGTGAAACAGAGACGAGAAAAAAAATTACTGAACGAAGATTATGCGCCCCCACAAAAAATGAACGAAAATAAATAAGTTAGGTAAGCGACAAAACCAGAAATTAGCTCAACGTGTGACCATTGACCAGAGAAAACAGACAGGATAACTGCAATGACATTATCTGAGTCGAAAAAAATTGCCAACAATTAAAGTGTACATAACATAGGTAATGAGTAATGACATGTAGGTACGCTAAATGTATTACTATGCCGCATCATCTACCAAGTCAGATGTTTCGTGTTTTCTTTCCTTTACAGTCTTCATTAGCCCCCTCTGTTCACGCAGGCCTTAGTAGAGTTGCCACATAACCATCTCATCCACATTCCATGTATGGGAATTCTCATGCGTTCTTTTGCTTTGCTATATTTGATATTATTGCTACCATTTAAGATATTGATACTGTAATTGTAATTAATTAGTAATTTTTAATTGAGACTTGACTGTACCTCCATCTCTAACTTAGTAAGAACATAATATAGTTGATGTTGATGGTCTTCATGTTCACGTGTTTTATCTGATTTAATCAATGGGAAGAGCAACGTGTGCAAATTTGTACAGCGTGAGCTTATCTGTCTGCCTGTCAATTCCTGTCCACAATAAGCCAGATTTTAATTTTGCATATTTAAAAAAATATATTTTTCATGATGTTATGAAAATGAAATGATTGGTTGTGATTTGGGATTAATGAGAATGTTGAGTTTGACTGGTACGAATAAATCGCGGCGTACTACATTTTTGGTATTTCGCCACCTTCTCTTCAAAGTAAAGAAGTATCATTCAATCTTCTTGTAAGTAAGAACAAAACTGATAGTGATAAGATGCTTTTCCAGAATTGGAAATCATGAATGATATTTGTTTGATGTCTGTGCCCTAATAAGTTGATGGGATGTTCTATTTTTGTATTGCGTCGTGATTCGAAGATTCAAGTTATACTAAAATGATGTGATTGCGAAGTCACCCTTTATGATATGTAATTTACAATAAAAAATCTTCCAGTGGAATCCGAAAAGGTGAATACAAAATCAAACGAAAAATGTCATACAAATCTGATGACAGATTCTGGTTTTAGCTTGATTCTGTTTCGTACAGTAAATAACGCTAAAAATTGGCAAAGTCAAAGGCTAGTGTTAGTTGTTGGACACACAACACACGTGTAGCTGGCGTTTGGTTCTGCTCATGTGACCTTCAAATAAGAATCACTTTTTATACATCATATCTTTTAATCATTGACATTTCAATTTTCCAAATGCTGAATCATCCAGGTAATTTAATGCTTCATTGGTACCTATTTAAACACAACTACCGTACAAAATAATTACACGAATCAGAATACATCATGAAAAAAATTACTGGGAAAATAGGAAGCAAGAAATGTTGGTCCCAATCCGAAGCCAATTTTGGCAATTGTCCATCATCTTAAATTAATAGAGTATCGTCACATCAATTAGTATCTCTCTTCCCTTTGACCAACACATTGTCTTTAAAAGTGCCTAAATCTCAAAGCTCATTATAGTGTAAACGAGTTGCGATTAGTTGTTTGTTTATACCACATCACCTCAGAATGATGACAGTGACCTGATTTAGAAAAAAGTGTTCTAAGTATAAAAAAATTATCAGTTAACACAAAAACGAGCTTAAAAGGCGCAATGGGCATTTAATTTTTATGACTACGTCGAGTACATCCCAGCGTCGTACGTCACGTATTTAGAAGTGGGGTCAGTGAGTATGGCAGATAAAAGTTCCATTGACGTCATTACGATGTTTTGCTGTAACCGTATCGCCGTAAAATATGTTTCATTTAACAGTAATTTTACGTGCTACATGATGACAGACTTCGTCAACTGATGATGATGGTGGTGTTGTGGCGATGAAAGATTAATCATCTTGATCACACCCTTGTGCCGTTGTGCGTCATGTCCATGTCATGTCTCGTTTTATTAACTACTGAATGAAATAGCTTTCTTACAATTTCTTTGGCACTTTATTTTGTAGTATTAAAGATCCTCACCTCATTCATTTTCATTTCGTACCGAATGAACCATGAACTCCAACTGTCTCACAACAAGGCAGTGGCATAAGGTTACGTGGTCATTAGGTATTACATACAACAGGTGTTTGGGAACTCACCTGGGCGGAAAAGACTTTGGAAAGTAACCGTTTCTCTACTATCATTCAACAGAACCATCATCATGTATCAATTTTAGTTCTGACTTAATATTATTGTGCTTTAATGTCTCTGTAACGTTAATATGGACCGATATTTTATGGAGAATAAACGATATTGTACGACATTTTTCGAAAATTAGCGTTTTTAACGTATGCCTATCATGTTTTTTAAATGCAAAAATTATTCATTAACTTCATCAGCATCAGCGTAATCTCAAATCCAATTGTTCCAACCCACCTAAAAGATTTTGCTTATTTGTTTTAAACATTAAACATTATTAAATATACTAATAAAATAAAAATTCCAAAAAAGTATTTACAAAATGATTAAACATGGTTTTATTTAAAACATTTTTTGGGGAAAAGCGCACACATCTAGTGCGAATTGCGCGTGCTAATTTTCAATGCAGGTGTATGCGTATGTATTATGTATTGAAAATAGGTATTCAATTTGTGCAAATGACTTTGTTCATTCTTGGAGCAAAAAAGAAGCCGTCTCACTCGGAGATAAACAAGCAAGCATCAATACATACGTACACTCTATGCTCATTCTCAACTTACACCACAGATCCGCATTTGATTTGAACAGCAGTCAGACCATGCCTCTTATCCCACAAGTTTATATATGCACTCCTTCTGCTGCTTACCGTGTAATGTAAAACACCGCATTCACATCTAGAAGCTATCATCAGTGATCCTAATTACTGATTAAATTTATACTTTTCAGTATATTTTTAGGTAAGAATAATATTTTCTTTCAAGTAAACTGTAATTTTCTGTTTGTTTAAATCCATATTTCGTGAATTGTGACTGATTTAAGTAAAGTACATTGGTTTAATTGGAATGCATATGGGCTTTAAGTATAAGAATAGGACGAATTTCTTCAGTTTCAGAGTTGCTAAATTTAGGTTTTTTTTGTGATCAATTCCAAATAATTATTGTTTTTTTAATAATTTTGTGTCGTAGATATTAAACTATTAAAATGGCCAAGCAAAAGGGAGAGAAGAAGAAGAGTGCGATTAATGAAGTCCTTAGTCGCGTTTACACCATAAGGGGTGTAAGGTGGGTATTTTTTTATTTTTGCAAAATGCAATAAATTCTTTATTTTGATTCGTACAGTAAAAAAGTCATGTCATTCCGTTGTAAATTTTTTGTCTTTTTGAAATTTATAGGAACGTTCCATTTAAGCTTCGCATTAAATTGGAAAGGAGGCGCAATGACGATGAAGATTCAGTTCACAAACTGTACACCATCGTGTCGTTTGTGGCCGTTGCCAGCTTCAAAGGTTTTACAAACTCTAAACGCTGAATCATCAAAGTAGTTTTATTCCACCTCATAACGACCATTAGGTTTATGCTATGATGATGTATAAAAACAGTGTTATTACAATAAACGATCACATTGTGAAAATTTTCAAAATAACTGAGTTTGTTATTTATTTATAAAATGTTAATTAACATTGTTTATTTCTAAACTTATATTATACGTAACAAATGACGATTCATTTTTGACTACATAATCTTGTATTACTTTATGAGACTAAGCCTTTTCAACGTGTATTTCATAAAGTAGGGTATATTCGCATGTATGTGAATAGGTTCGGAGCTTTCAGTGAACTCTTTGGGCAAGGTGAAAATTATTTTGCTACAATGCAAATGCAGGGGTATGTCTCGAACTTTCGTTTGCTTCAATTTTATCTTGTACAGAACATGAGGATGAAGTCTTTGCGGGGCTAGCCTATCTCTGTGCGAATACTTGTGATCCCCAATAATGGGACAACCAAGTCCCATTCCGAAATGCACTCTGATTTGATGTTTGTAGCCCGTCACAGGTTCAATCTCTACGAAGGCGGCCTCGTCTATTGAATGTAGGACCTTAAAGTTAGTGATGGCCTGTACACATGTCCGTGTAGTTGCTTTAACCCCATACTCTCTTAAATCTGGTCGTAGAACCCTCCTAAATTTTGTTGTTCCTGGGATTTTTCCCTCTCCAATAGGGATCTGGATAGTGCCTTCATGATATTTTGGACACATTTTTGTGACGCCCAAATAAACCTTTTGAATTTGACGTTCTTTGAATTTTTCCTTGAGGACTGCTGCCACTTTTTTATCCTTGGCGAATAATAGAACCCCAGTGGTCTCCTTATCTATTCTGTGAATTGGGAATACCTCCTCACACTTTGCGACATCTGCAAACTTTTTGAGAAATTGGTTTACCGTGTGTCGACAATCTTTTGCTTTGCTGTGAACGGGTATTCCTGAAGGCTTATTGATGGCCAGTAAAAAATCATTTTGAAATACTATCGAATGCCTTAATACACTCCACATGTCGAGTTCTGTAACTTTATTGAAATCTGGCAACAAATATGACTTGGGAACTTGATTTGAATCCAATAGCAATGCACCCTCCTTCGTATTTGCATAATTTTCAGAGCCGTTGCCGGGATCCATGGATGGGGTTTCTCGGGGACGTATTATTCGCTCAATTACCAACTTTTCTCTTGGATCTAGTTGCTGATCCTCTTGTGCTCCGTGATCACCCCTGATTTTCCCTTTGGTTTGTATCTCCTTTAAAAAATCACTGGCTCGCATTCGCCTTGAGTGATCCGCTTCGATCGTTTCAACAACAGGCTCATTACTTCCAACTACCAACTGTCTATCACGTATCCGTGGACGACTTCTTTCTGGGCTGTCATTGAGAACATAAGAGCCTTCATCATGGTCTTCACGCTTCCTTGTAGGAAGGTTATCTGCATCCATACGAACTTGACCAAAATTTGTCTCTCGAATAGATTCTGCTTCCCCACACTCACTCATCTCTGATGCATTTAATGTAGCTCGTTGTCTAAGCCAACTGTCATACTCTGAAAGTTTGGACCGCGCAACGTCTGCCTCCTGAGAGTTTTGAAGTGGAGGTGGTCTTGAAGGTTTAGGGATTGGAGCTGCTGAAGGTGCCTTTCTTGCATCTAGTTTGGATGTTTCATTATCAGGTTGTGAGTAAAATCCTTGAACTAAAATAGAGGATTTATCATTTGAGTTAACAACCTCCTCAATTCCAAACGGGTCAACGCTTGCTGACTGCTTCTTTTCACTGGAAATTTGTTCTCCCTCTTCTTTTGGACTGCTGACTGTTGAATACTTATAAACAGGTATCCCACATGATTGGGGTCGTAATAACAAGGATGGGTAATTTGTTAACGGTGTCATTGGTTTTCTCCATGCTAAGCTCACCAGCTTCAAAGCACCACTAGGTCGTCTGAATGCACTCATCCTGGCCAAGGGACTTCACCACCAGAGTCGTTCTGAAAGCAAAAGTCACTTGAATATCAGTTTCCTAAATTCATTAGACTATTTATATATTAAGATATTGAAAATGATATGCAGACAAGTAAATTACATTTATGATGAGGGTCGAAGAATGAGTTAATTATGATGTAATGTTCACCACGGTACACATTTTCCAAAACAAGAACACAAATTCAACACTTATTTTAAAAAAGAAAGAAAAAGACTGTCAATGTCTTGTTCTTAAATCAGTGGGGTTAAAAGCGTATTTAAAATTAATTCAAAATTCATTGTTGTTTAAATACACATTCACATTATTATGCTTTCTCATCGTGAAACCGATAAAATCTCACGTGAAAATGAAAACAAAACTGTCCAAAAGTCTTCGTGCATTTTTCATCAAAGATACATACACAATTTATACTTTTACACATGAAGAAAGGCTGTTTATCTCGTGGCAAAAGGATCACAGATTGCGGGGCATCTTAATACACAGCGTCACATCCCTCGCATCTCGCTTCGGTTGTCGTTTTGTGGTTGTGAATTATGATATATATTTGTTATTTTTACAAATTAGAAAACCAAAATTAAAATTTTATTTTATTACTGTGCTCATTTATTTTTATTTTCATTCAGAAATTGAGATTGAATCATACAATGATTTTACGATTTCTCACTTTCGTTCATGTACGTAAGGGATTTTTTACAACTGTGCATATGTCCTCCAAGGGCATGGACATGCCGAAATAACCTGTTACAATTTTTGCATTTAACACCTTCATTAGTACTACTAACGTTTT
>JAHZNC010004257.1:0-15012 GCA_027744095.1 Zhuqinia jingwanae | reverse complement strand
ATCTTCCTCCACATCCAAATATAATGACAAGGTATAAAACGGAATAAATGGACGATGATAATAACGGTATGCATTATGCACGCGTTCCTCCTTACAAAATTGCAGTTCTTTTTGTCTACGCACTCATTATATTAAAAACCCCAAATCGGGATCAATAAAATGTTTTTAAAAAATACGCATTTATTTTATCAACAACACACGGAATTATTATTTTGACTATTGAAAATCTAAGATGTTTTTTTATGTTTTGCTTTCACTCTGCTTCCCTTTTGATGTCGAATGCAAGTCAAGCCGTTGCGTCTTAAGTGAAACCCGTGAGGACAACTACATTGTCCCATCAAACCAATGCCAAGAGGGAGACAAATGTGGGAGCACATTAATTTACTGGGATTTCCTGGAGAGCAATCGTGTCCTATCCAAAGTATTTCAAAATGACTCAAAATTGTATCATCAATAGATGCCAACACCAATCTTGATGGGATGGTGGTGGTTGTTGGTTTAAAATTTGTTTTCATTTTATCCCAAATCATTTCGGCGTCATCATTTAAAACACCGACTTTCAACTCATTTTTTTGATCCACCCAAAATATTTGATTTCTGATTTTCTTCACGTCAACTATCCACTCACTTGGAAGTCGTAAGCTTTCTATTTCGTAATGGCCGGTGGTTCTTAGCATACTTGTGTTTCCGGATGCCCTGAAAAAATATGTTTATAAAAAATCATAGTAATTTTTTTTAATTATTTATTATTAACATCCACTTGCCTCACATTAAAAAATTTGCATTTATTTTTATTAATTTACGCAATAGCTTTTCCAGTCTCCTCATCATACGTCAGATAAAAGTGCTCACCAATTCCACTGTAGCAATAATCCACGGACTGCTCAAGTTCTCTGCCCAAATATATTTTGTTTATTTCCTCGCCAATCTCCACTTTTCCTCTTTGCGAAATGTAGAGCACACTATTTAATTAGCATTAAAAAAGTTTTTTTTTTAAGTTACAATTTAGAAAAAAGAAACGTTATTAAAATTATTAAATTTTCACCTCTGGTCAGGAACAAACAAAATGTCGGTAGCATTTTCAATATTTGCTCGCACAACACTTTTCGCAAGTGTTGCAAGTGACAAAACCTCAACAGTCTGCTTGCCCGCATCAAGCCAAATTATATTTTCATTTATAAAATCTAAAAATGTTTTTAAAAAATTAACTTTCTGAAAACACGTAAAAAGATGATTTGGTTTGATGGTTAGCCATTATTTCCTCCTTGGTATATGCACAGATAATATTTTTTAAACATATACCGATTGTCAATGATGTTACATTAATTATATCATTTTCCACCAGGATCCTGTAATCCTTTGTGAGTAGATTGAACTCGCTTATTGTCCTTGACTCTGCGTCACTGATAATGAGTGACTTGCGTATTGGACTATAAACAAGTGCGCTGATAGCCTTGATTTCTGACGGCAATGCAATTTGTTGGAATACATTTGCTCCAATGTCATTTAGCCGCATGAAATAGAGCGTTTCTTGTTGAGCCACAAGTAGTTTAGCTCCTTTGAAATCTTCTGCAAAACAAAGATATTATGTGTCTATTATGTGAATCGCAATTGAAAAAGGTTGATTTATTGTAAAGTTGTACCTTCACAAGTGTTCCCATTTAAAAGAGTTCCTGCAGGACAGATGCACTTAGCAGCCGTAGGACCTGATAAAACGCAAATGTGAGAGCACCTTAGCTGATCACACTGGTTTACTCGCAGCTTCCGCTGTTTTGAGCTGTGCATCACATATAATCCGCCAAAAACATTGCTGGAATCCGCTATAACCCGGGTTTCATTTTCCCCCGTGAATTTATTTGCACTCTTTTTTTAATTGAACAAAAACATAATTTCCAAACTGAATGGCAAGATGATTTATAAGTCTAAATTTGAGAAAACAAAAACAAACAAACCATAATCCCAGCATGATCAGTATCAGTCCAAAAAACAAGTTGTTCGAAAACATCAAGTGCAAATGGAGATTTGGGAGTTTTTGTGATGACCTTTCTGTCAGTGCCGTCATAGCGGGAGGACTGGATCGTTCCATCATATAACTCGACCCAATAAATTCGTGAGTCCCATATATCTACGGTGATATAATAAGGCTGGAAATTGGTGGAGGTGCTAACAATGGTTTTCGCTAAACTCCCATCCATCCTTGCGCGCATTACTCTGCCCATTTGGCCGGCGCCGCTGGTGGTTGTCCAAAACATGATTCTATGAGCAAAACAAGTAACAAAAATCTAAATTATGCAAACATTACTAGAAATATAATAATAATGATAATAATCATCATCAAATATTATGACTTTACCCGTCGTTTGGATCAAGTGCGATAGAGTTAAGATCAGTTGCGTGGAGCAGCACTGCACATGTTGTGGTGGATGTATTTTGAACGCAAACCGCGAGAAATGACAATTCCGAGTCCACAAAGTACAAGTTCCCTGTTAGCCAGTCAAAGGCAATCCCAGCTGGTTTGCGAATACCCACGTCCACGACCACCTGCCGTTTCCCTTGAATCCCGGGTTGGTAAGGGATGAGACTGCTTGTCTTGTACACCACTCCTACATCATCTCTGTTCTCATTATCCGTCCAATAAATTACTTCATTTCCAACGTCGGCAGTCACATCAGTTGGAAATCCATCAGTGTCGGTTTTCATATTTCTCAGAAATTTTCCATGCATCGAGTACAAGGACATATGGTCCATTGATGTGTATATCAACCGCCATGTGGGATCTAAAATAATTTGTGGGGATGGGAAAATTAGAAAATTAGGGAAAGTCAAGTTGTTAATTTGACTCAATTATTTTTTAAATAGAGGAGAAAAAAATACCAGTGGGAGCGCAGGTATTGTTGACTGTTATTCCAAATCCTTTGATGCAAGAGCAATGGGATAGTACATATTTATTCATAAACTCGCATCCATTCTCCAAACATTCCCCCCGCGGCTCACACTCCCTTCCGGATACCTGTGACAAGACACTTACTGCACTCAACAACTGCAAAAATTCTATAAAAATTTCAACTTTTACATTTCTCATATTTTTAATAGGAAAAAATCTTTTAAAACCAAAACAAACAATTTTTCTTTCAACAAGACTACTTTAAAGTTGCTGACACTTGACGCTAAACTTTTAAAAATCTTTAATTTTATGGCATTTTAGTGAATTACAGAGTTGATTTACAGAACAATAATGAAATGGATAAATAATGGTTTTATGACATTGCGCAAAAAAATGCATTATGGCTATTGTTAGTAATTTGAGCCCATTCTTCTCTTCCAAGAAGAGTGGTGGTTGTAAAGCCGACCAAATAAATTGGCAAAGGTAGGTAGGTATATATTTATACATAATTATTGTATATTTTGTATTTTATAATTATTTTTTTAATCAAACATTCACTCCTCATTAGTTTTAGTTTACTCTTTTCACTCAACAATACAAGTTGTTGTTCTTGGGAGAAATAATTAGAGTATCGGATGGTCAAAAATGAAAATAAGGGAAAAATTGTAATGCAAACTGAACTGAAAATGATGGCAACTTTAGTAATAAGTGCTTAGGTATATTTTGGTATACATGTCCAAGAAATCAGTGCACTTAAATAGAATTGACATTTCAATTCAAATTACATGCCAACTTGTCATCTTCATTCAGTTTCAGTTTTTTTGTCATTCAGCTTATTATGATGCGTTGTTGTCGGTAACAAATGTATTCTAAGCACTCAGCACAGTATCGACATCATCACGTGTCAGAATTGGTCCATCAAAGCAACTTGTAAGATATATAAATTTTTTCCATACGTCACGTAATGCCAAAAGTAGCATGAGCATCGAGCATCACCTTTTTTCAAGTCAATTTTGTAACAACAACCAAAGTCGGCATTTTTTAAAGGCTTTTGATCTTAATGCCATGAAAAGTTACAGAGACGGCTTATTTCCATTTTGTTTCTACGCATGCAAGTAATTGTGGTTCCATAACATTAGCAAAATTCGCAAAGTACAAAAAAAATATATATTTCACATTTTGTGACTACAGAAGAGCCACAAAATATGTTGGATTATGAACTCATCATTATTCCATTAACATATGAGTTCAAGTGAATGTAAAAAGTATTATAATGTGAGATTCATTAAAGAATAATGAAAAACAATATGCAATTCAAATGTAAAGAATGTATCATCAAATGTAATAAAACAACGTGTGTATATTTTATAATTCTGCATTATTTATTTACTTTCAATTTAGACTCATTTAATTTTGGCAACAAATCGATAAGCTACTAATTAGTTAAAAATAGCATTCCAATTATCTAGTCCGCTTCACAGCAAGTATTTCCAGATGCTCGCGTGACGTTTGCACAGTTCAGGCAAGTTTCCTTGGGTAAAGAGAAAATCAATCCATCCTCACAACTCAATTCGAGTACGTTGCGTCTAGTTTGATTTGGTGCCTGGTAAAGGTAGTTACCGGAGCACTCTGCAGTTGTATTCCAGAAGCATCCTGTAGTTGAAACATGGGAAAATCACCTTTAAAATTGTAAAATTTCCTTAATTACGAAATAATAATAAAATATTGGCATACTAAGACAAAATGGATCATTTCTGTATGTGGCTGTGGTTTCTTCGTCCAAATTTTCCCAAGTACCACAGTTTCCACCATGAATGTGTGGGGTTCCGTCTTTGTTCTTAGGATTCCACACAAGATCCCCTCCGCACTCCTCATCCACCCACAATTTAGTTTCGTTATCGCACCTTTTGTAACTCTGACAGTATCCCTCGGTTCTGCAGTCTAATGGGTTGCATTTACGATCTTCTGGTATGGTGGAATTACTGTTTCCTGGTTCCTCAGTGGTAGTTGGTCTTTGGGATGGTGTGCTTGTTACAGGAGCATCAGTAGTAGTTGGTCTTTGGGATGGTGTGCTTGTTACAGGAGCATCAGTAGTAGTTGATCTTTGGGTTGTGCTTGGTTCTGGTTCTGGGTTTCCTGTACTAGGACCTCCGCCACCACCTCCACAGGTAGTCTCATCTGCCCAAAGACAGGCATCTACACTGGAATTGTAAACCAAACGACCTTCGGGACATCTCACAGCATCAACGTGGCAGGCGGCGCAATCTCTTTCAGAAGCGATATTTCCAGAGCAGGAAATGAAACGGGTGCAGTCGGTGGGATGGTCGTAGTTTTTGTCATCCTTTCCACTGCAATCGTACCAATCAATTGGGTGTTTTTCCTGGGTCGAGACTTTGACATATCAAAAAAAAAAATTTATTACAAAATTCTGAATAAAAATATTTACCATTATACTTTTTTTTTTGAAACTTTGCTAAATACTTACATGACTTGGCTTCAGCTGTGGCCACAACAGCCAAAACTACAGCAGCAAGAATGTTAAATGCTTTCATTTTAAAATGAGAACAAATTTCAAAATACTGGGGAAAATATTGGGCTGTTTGGAACTGTTGATGTTATCCAGTGGATTGAATCCGAAGTGATGATGAACAAGACCCAACCACCCGCTTTTATACCGTTATTTTTTCAATCCGATGACGTCTTTTTGATCTTCCGGAGACGTGCTGATTTGATTTTGTAAATATGTTGACCACAAGTGTTTAATTTCTCTGTAGCTTACTTTTTTATTTATAAATTGATTAACTTGGATTGATGTGAACCCGTAAACCTTACAACATTTTGCTCATGTGAAGGAAATCCCCACTTACCTGGAAATCAGTTTTTCTGATTTTTTGCACAGATTCATTAAGCTTTTTAATCCATAATGCATGAATGCACAGTCATAAAACACGCACCTTTGCGAATTCATAAATTATTATAATATTTCATCACTTTGACTATACAACATTTAAATTACAATCATAAATGTGAATTATAAAGTAATCAATCAGTGCAGCGGAAAGGCAGATAATCCGCGGCTGAGGCACATGAATCGCGTAACACAACAAAATATTGCTGCCTGCACGCGCAAATAATTTACTAAAGAGACAAATTAATGCAATTAGGATTAATTTTTTAAATGATCGGCCATGAAAATTTTAAGAGGAAACATGGGATTAGAATTATTAGGAATTAGAAACACGTCATTTTTTAAGTGAAGAAAAAACAACAGGATAACTGCCGCTTACTTATTGTCGGTAAAAATAAATCATGAATCTTTTCATCACGGATGACGGATCAACGTTTGTGAGTAATTGTTGTGCAATGACGGATTTTGAAATTAATTGAAATGGCGCATGGCAGGTGCCTTCACCTTTATTGCCGGAATCTTCTGCATCATATAAGTACCTAGATGTATAAGCCACACGACGCAAACTTTGGGATTTATGTAAATTATTTTCCCTTATCCCACTTTTTTCTAAATCTCTGTATACCCACTGGTTTAATTATTTATGCTTATCTTTCCATCATGTTTTTGCAAGTTTTATGATCAAGTCTTCGTAATTTTATGACCTTTTTCACGTGCGTGCATAAATTTTGTTGTTATCAAAAGTTAATAATAAAAGGATTAAGGATAAACAAAACACATTTTTTTGGGAGTTTGATAATGTGCCAATTAAATGCATATCCCTTTCTACCCAAAGTCAAGGTGAGTGTTTTTACAAAAATAGTTGCATAATCCATTAATCTAGATACATGATGCTACTGAACCACTGTTTGGCAATAAAATTTTGTTAGATCATTTGATCATGACAAACCACAAGAAACAAAAAGTTTCTTCAACTGAATCACGCAGGCAAAGTACTACTGTATATCTTGATGATAAGTGCTAAAACCTCCAATACCGTGGTTATCAACCATGATCGAGGCAAGATGGTTCAAGAAGATGTGTCGTCCTTTCTAACACTTCGCCACACTGGGTATCCGCCGTCACCCACAATCGCACTTAAAGTTATTGTGATAATTACTACAAGCACGATTATCTTTTGTACTTGTGTAATTGCACTATCAGTTACAAGAAGACGAATAAATCCTCGACCACGTGGCCGCCAAACTCCTCGTCATCACAATAAAATTAAATTTAAAAGATTAAGCAGTAATATAACTTTAAATTAAACAAACAAAACTAATGAAAATTTAACAAAATTTTATTTGCAGAAAAATCATCTTTAACTGATTTATAAACTTTTGTCGAGGCCCTCAAAGATCCACCGAAGACCTTGCGAGATAGACTCTACATTTTTTGTAACGACTTCCAAGCCTTTATGATGTTTTGCAAGCTTTCGTAAAGAAATAACCGACGGCATTAACCACTGCTCATATTATGCTGTTTGGTGTTGCATCGAGTCCATCAAGTCCATGATTAAATAATATTTTTTAAAGGACAGTAACTAGTCTTGATACACCCGTTCATAATTTCCGCGAGCTCAAGATTCAATATTATGGTATATTTTTCCGTTTTGCAGGCTTTCCAAAACTTTGGATTCCATCAAATCTTTTCCTTCAAAAAAGGGTCCCCAGAAAATCTTGACTTTGATTCAGGTTCGTAATAGTGAAAGTAGCACGCGTATCACTTTATGTTAAAAAAAAGTAGTCAGTATATTTTCAATGGCTTTGATTTCAACATGATTGAATGGAAAGTTGTCGAGACAGCTTATTTATATTTATCATTCATTTCCATGCAAGCAGTTATGGATTTTTTTTATAACATTAGTAAAATTACATAAGATGACATGGCACTTTTCATTTTGTGGACGGAGTACATTCAACATTATAATCCAGGAATGTTTCACCCTTTCACTCAAATAACCACAAAATATGTTGAAGTGTAATCCTTTCATAAGAATTCTATGTACTTTTTCTCAAAACTTCTTACGGCTAAATTGTATGATACAATGTTATACGAGGGTGAATTCTCCTTAAATTTATGCAGCCTTTCTGTAAAATATATCTATTCCAGTCCTCCTGGACAGCTTTATGATCACTTTCACAACAACATCAAAACAAACGTTATTACGCGAAAAGGTTGAAAAATATTTTTAGAAGAGAGAAAAAATGCTCAGAAAACCTACGCATTTCTTTGACAAAAAGCTAAATACCAGATCTTTATTGTAAAAACTAAACTGCGCTCTACATAATATAAATAATAATAATAATGCTTGAATTTTTTTTTAAAGTTTTAGTTTCGAAAAATAGTTTGGCTTCAAATGAGATAAACTCGGTTATTTATTTTTTGGGGAAATGTGAGACAAGATCAATTTTTTTGTTCTATAAATTTGACTGTAGTTTTCACATGCATTGTATTTTTTTTTAAACTGGTTCCGTTTTAGTAACCAAACACGTGCTCATTTTTGGTTACATGCAACAATGCACTTGTCGTTGTCATTGAATCGTTTCAAATTTATAACAAGCGTAAAATACTAGATTTTTTTATATAAAATTATTGCTTTTGTAACGCATTTATTGACACGTGCGCGCATAATACCAGTAATTTAGACAGCTTTGTATATACCCCCGAAAAAAAATAATGAAGGCTTTCATGCTGAAAATCTTGATCATGGTCCAAACTACAGAAATAAAAAAGTATCCCATTCATTTTCCGCCATTTAGATTGAGATCTTAACTGCTTCAATTTAAGTACACTGTAAATACAAAATACTATACGCTCCTCTCCTTAAAGTCCAAAATAAATGTGAAAAGCAAACAAAAGTAAATGCTTTCCAGATTTACAAAACAGTCAACCAACCCGTTTTCCATTATTTTCACGAGAGAGAAGCAGTCAGTCTGAAAAGCACAGTTTATTCGGTCTCGAAAAATTCCAAATGAAAACAAATAACAGCGTTTTGCATTTTGTCTTTGTTTTCATGATACTCGGTTTTTTTGGGGGTATGTGGAACCCAAAAATAAATGTGCTCTCATTTATTGCATTAACGTAAGTAACATTACAATTCCCATAAATAGCCGATTTTACACGCAAAACCCACAAACACACATTCAAGCATGCATTTTTCTTTTTGTATAATTTACCCAAATAATAAATATGAGTTGACGCATTCTGTGCTCCTCTGAAAATAATATGCATTTTTGTAGCTTTGTATTATTTTTCGGTGGATGACCAGGTTTCACGGAAATTTATGTCAAGCAAACTTTTATCTTTTTCTGCTGAAAAATACAATCAATATAATTCCCAACTGAATTGTAGTATTTACTTTATTTCCCCATTTCCCCTTTTTTCACGCACATTTTTTTTTCTCCGGAAAAATGCTTTCATTCTATTCATTAGCATGTCAAACCCATTCTAATATTCCGTGAAATGTAGGTGGATCTACTACTGCACACATCATCATCATCACACACATAAATCCATATTAATGTGATCATGTCAAAAATAAAATCCCACATTGATGTCTTCATTTCATGAATGCATTTTTTCCCTGTCATCTGTGTACTTGTGTACACAACATCCCGTCGGGTTTGTTGGAGGAGGATGCATTGTTAAAAACCATGTTACTTTTGCTACACGTTCATCATAATCAAAGCTATTATGATAATTACTACAAGCGTCACTATTTTTTGGGGGGCTTGTGTAGTAATTGTACTGTACTCTTTCAAACTATTATTGCTCCTCAGACCAGACTAAAATAATATGCTGATGTAATGTCTCTATTAACTCTTCTCAACAACTTAATAATTTAATAATATTTTACTACAAAAGCCTGTCAAAAAATGCAAGACACGGAGACCTTCTGATGCCCCACAGGATATACATACATTTGAAAAAAAAAACATTACAAAGATAAATGCGGGTGGTTTCGTGTAAGCGTCTCCATAATTATTATTATCCTTATCACCTTATTATTAATACAGGTAAAAAAATATGGGAGCTTATAAGGTGTGTAGCAGTGGTAATAATGGGGAGCATGCACATCACACTGAGTACTACGCCGCCCGCATAAAGAAAAAATAAACACAAGACCACCTATCGTGCCACATGATAAAGTGTATCTATTTCCTCCTTCTATTTTTTTACCTACGAGCAAATAGAAGTGTGTACTTAAAAGGCTTTCAAAATAAAATATTGTAATTTTTTTTACTTTTTTAGCTCAAGTCTTTTTCAAATGGAAAGGAGAAAATATGTATACAATGTAGATACATTTGAAATTTTTAACGTTCTCGTCACTAAACTTGTCAATCAAAAATGTGAGTCACGTCACATAACACCGCCAATGCCGCGGCAGTATGATACTTTTTTTAAAAGGCTAATAATTATTTCGTTAAGCTTGTAATTACATTGAGCCCGTCATTAGTATACTTCTTTTTATCTCTCAGGTTAAACTGGCTATTTACACAGCTCATTTCCGTTTTTTACACTGAGTACCGTTGCGCCGGTGTGTAAAAGTAAGATAACCTGTCGTGATCAACATTTCTGTTTCTTTTTCTATTTTTGTTTACACAGTAACATCAATAATACTATTTGGTAATATCGTCTTTAAACATCCGGTCTCCTCTATCGCCTCATCATCCTTCTTCTTGTTATCATAAGCATATTTTATCCGGTAAATATTTGTTTTTTGGTTAATAATTTACACACAAATAAATACATGTTTGTGTGCGTACAAGCCCACTATTATCCGTTACAAGAATAAAGCGGCTTTTTGTTATTCCTCCCACCACCTCACACTGAACTCACCTCAAATTGCTTATCTGCTTCATATTACCGGAAAAATTACTTGTGTGTCTGTGTCGGACCACCGCCATCATTTATCACTTTTTTATTTTTATTTTTGGTAAAAGCCACACAGCCATCCAATTCATAAAGGAGATTCTTTGAAGCATACAGCAAAACAGCACAATTTTTTCAATTTACTTTTTGATGTGGTTGAACGGTTTGAAATTTTATTAAATAATTATAATGTTGTTTTAGAAGCTATACTTGTTATTATTTCCAATGAATCAGATTAGTTTTTCTGCAGGGGACAACCGCCACCCTTAACCAAGCACCCATATCATCCCAGTATTTTTGGTATATTGTTTTTGTGCACTAGAGTTTTACGCGGATGAATGCTTATGAATTTTAATTAGCTGCCCCTGAAAGTGTAGTAAAAAGTAAAGTTGGTGTTTACATTGAGGGTCTCTCAATATTTTACCCCTTTGGCAATCCTTTGTTTTTTTTGGAACCCTTTCATATATTTTTTTCATGGTAATATATTGTAAGTGTGAGAGATTATGACTCTGATTACATGGCATGTTGACTTTTTAAAAACAATTTATTCATTTTTAAGCGCCCAATGAATGTAATGAAACCACCAACAAGACCACCAGAAATGAAAATTAAAAAAAGAGAAATGAAACGGAAATAAATTGAGGTTCCCATTATTCCCAACCGCTAATGAAATATTTTCAGTAAAGCTGAGTTGACCATGTGATTGCATAACATAAAGTAAAAAAAAAGTTTAGTTGAATGCAACCGCTTTGATATTGACTTTTTTGGTTGATTACTTTTACGCATCTCGGTCCCGGTTGATGGTTGATCCGGTGTAGTGATGGTGGTGGTGGTGGTGATGCAACATGAATGAAGGAGATTAATGAATAAAAAATGAAACAAGAAAGAATAAAACGCACACGCATGTTGTTTTGGTACACCAAAAAGCTTTCAGAGATGCTGGTTTATTAAACAAGTCTACTCACAATGAGCCCAATTCAATTGGTAATCGTTAAAAAAAGCTGTAAATTTTTTTTATTTAAAATTTTAATCAATAATTAGTCAATATTAATTCCCAATCTCAATTAATTTTCAGCCATAAATTAATTTTCACTTTATTTTATATTTTCGTTTGTTAATGTTAAATTTAATTTTTTTCTCAGGCAGCCTACTTAAAATTTATTAGCGCTATTTCGATTCTGCTTATTATACTCATTTTATTTTAACATCAGCTTCTCATTTCATGTGGTCCGTCCATTTTCATTTTTTTCGGTTACTTATTGAATGAGTTGCATTGTAAGAAAACGCACGCAATTTTAGCCTATGCCCCCTTTACTCTTGTTTGCCATAACCAAAACCATGAACATCATTGTGAGTTGCAACTTCTCATTCTATTTTTCTGTAGATATTCCCAAAAATTCTATAAAAACATGCAATTTAATCCAATGCATTTGAGTCCAGCCCATTGAATGAAGAAAGAAAGAATACACCAACAAACAAAAAAAGCTTGGGAAATCATGGAATTAATATAACGAGTTGGAATGACATTGTCTTGTATGTCTGATGCCTTAAGTAAAAGTCACGTTCAATGTTTATTTATATTTCCTAAAAGCTTTGTGATCCTTTTCTCCGTTACTTTATGCATTCTATCGTGAGCTTACTATTACTTACTTATTTAGTGACTTATTGGTCTCAGGAAAAGAAAGAGCATCAGCGCAAGGCATGCACAATTGTGCGTGCCCATACTAATCCAAATTGATCTTCATCTTGTTCAAGTCTCTCTCAAGAGAGTGATTTATTTATTTATTGGCGATGCACCTGCTGACCACAGCCAACAAACCACTACGCATTTATTTCTTCTTAAAATGTATTGTTTTATAGAAAACTAGTAGCTCTTGGGTCAGCGTTAGTTGCAATTACAATTTAAACTGCTAACAAAGCAAAAAGTCATACAGTGCCTGTTATACAGAACGGAGAAACAAAAGCCCACAATAATATTACCGCTATTTTCCAAGAAGAGTCGGGACAAATACAAAACAGGAATCCCGATAAAATTGTATTCCCCCGAAATTAGTAAAACAAGCCACAAATTTTTAACTCAAAGTGAATTTTATTTTTTATTTCTTCCACTTCCCTAAATATACATTTATTTTTTTGGCAATCAGAATTGGAAATAATCCTGCAATAAAAATAACATTAATAGTCGAAACAGGAATGCAATGCTTGCATATAAATCGGCTGATTCCCTTTCACTCTTTTATATTTATATCTTTTTAAACAAAGCAATTACAGAAATGGTGACAATGACAATCTCTCTCTCTCCCTCTCCAATTGCGCTATATCACTTACCATAAATCTCTCCAGACAAACAACTTGTGTACGTGTGTGAGTTCACATAATATCTCTCTCATTGTTGCTTCTCATGTTTATTGCAAGTCGCAAAATGCAATGCATGGGTGCCGGGTGCATGGATCCATGCATATCCATCCAAAATCCACAGACTTACAATTTCATTCACAATTTTTATTTTTTTCGTGTTGCATGTGAAAAGAAAGAAAGGGTGATAGTGATATTGGTGTTCTTGCTGCATGTTAGTGCTCTGCATTTAAAAATTGTTGCTAATAATAATTCCGTTTGAGTTTAGAGAACCACCACCAGCAAAAGCAGAACAGAACAGAAGAACGAACAAAGCACTTCTTGTTTGCTCTGCGCACAGCTTACTACACGACAGGATCAGAAACAGAAACAAAAAAAAATTCAAGAGAAAAAAGGGGGATTGATTCCAAGAACACACTGGTGGCTATAATATTACACATCCAAATAACCAACAATTGTCAATTCAAACAGAATGGTACATCGTGTACACGCACACCACCACAAGAAAAATATAAATACATAAGCTTTACTGTTCCTGTTTGACGCTATACCACTCTTTTTTTTGTTCATTCATTCTTCTTCTCTGTGTTTTCCTATATAATAGCTTATATGGCTTTTATTTTATGACATGGATTTTATTTTTTTGGATATCGATATGGGCTCTTAGGCTTGATTGTCACTATGACCGTTTTTGTATGATTGTGTTTGTTTGTGTGTGTATTTTTTTTCGCTGACTCATTCACAATCAGATGCATTTTTTTCAGGGATGCATTTTTATTGCTTTGTACACACATCTCTACTGCCACCACCACCACAAACAAATATATAATGCCTGTAGTCTGTTTGTTTGCATGTATTTATTTACGACAACCCCACCACCAGTGCAGCAGTGCCAGTGCAGTTCTCAGTGCAATGGCTTTGATGCTCCTTTTTATTTGGATAATGTTGACAATAAATGGCTTGAATGAGAGAAAAGAGACACAGATGTAGAGAATGCACTCGCGCGTAAATCAATGTGAAGGATGATGACGATGATGATGATCGTGATGAAATGTGTGATCTGATAATATTAACCGTCCTCATTGTAAATAGTAACCCAGAAAATTAGGAAATTACAAATAGGAAAAAAAATACGACAAAAACTGGAACAATAGCTCAAACAAAATTAAAAACGGGAGAAGAAGGGTCACGTAATAACATGACGGCTGACCATTTACGTAATAACATCTTTTTGGTTAAAATGAACAAAGAGGAAAAGAAACTAAAGATGTTATTGATATGTGTACCCATTCAAATGTATGAAAAAATTGGTCATGTGATACATGTAATTGTATGTCTGGTTGTTGTTGTCATGAACACACACGCTACGTCATTATTTTTATAATAAGCAACAAGTCTGGTGGTTCATTGAAAAAAATAAGAAACTATAACTGTCATAATAAATCTAAAATAAGTTGAAACTTTTTGAGAAAGTTTTTAGTAAATACAAAAATGCAACTGTATATTATCACACGTGTGTACATTTTAAACTCAAACAAAGTCATTGTTTTTTTTAAATGTAAGCATGTAAAAAAAATTCTGTGGTGAGTTGAAAAAATACTGACATTTTTATTACAATGTTTTCTCCCGACACGCATCAAAACCCTTTGAAAAAAATTTGAATGATGAAATCTGGCTCATTTGGCTACAAAATATTTTGTTATGTGGGCTGTTATTATTGTGGATGAGTTTGAATTTATTTATATTTGTGTTGTGGGTACCGTTACGTAACTTGTAGCATCATGACACGTAGTTTCATACAGCTGTGTAAACTAAAAAAAATGCATTCATGTCTCGTGTTTTAAAGTTAAAAAAAACCAGATTGCTGGACACGCATGTCATGCATTTATTTTATTATGCATCTGTAAAAAACCGGAATGCATGCACCAAAAAAAGTGCATTGCTATTTTTG
>JAHZNC010004256.1:0-16372 GCA_027744095.1 Zhuqinia jingwanae | reverse complement strand
TACACAATGCACACTCTCCTTCCATTCTACCTACGCACACACAAGAATATAACATACCTTGTCCTCCTTTCAACCAAATAACGGTGGAATGAAAAATAAAATGGGAATATTATAACAGTTTTTTTCTGTTTTTTGTTATCTCCCTTTTTCATTCTACAACAGATAACTGGTTACTACAAACAAGATGACTACTGACTAGGTACATGACCAAGCCTTCTTCTTCCTTTTTTTTGTTTTTCTCCGACATTGCAAAACCAGGATAATAATGAATGACCATTATGTATAATGAAGGCCATTCAATTGAGTATTGCTACGAGCAAGGAAGCAGAAAATCTACAAAAGTTGGAACTTTTGATGGGGTAAACATTGCATTAAAGTATAAGTATGGGGCTAGAGAAATGTTACCTTTTTGCCACAAACAAGAAAAATCAGCATCGGAAAGGAAAGCACACACACATGACAAAGAGAAGAGAGAGAGAGAGAGAGAGAGAGAGAGAGAGAGAGAGTATACTTACATATATCATGATAATGCAATGGTGATGATGATATGATGTCTACATTTTAAGTAGAAAGAGTGATGGATATAGGGATAGGCAGTAACTGATGTTTAGTTCTGACTCATAAAATCTACAAAAGTTGGAACTTTTGATGGGGTAAACATTGCATTAAAGTATAAGTATGGGGCTAGAGAAATGTTACCTTTTTGCCACAAACAAGAAAAAACAGCATCGGAAAGGAAAGCACACACACATGACAAAGAGAGAGAGAGAGAGAGTATACTTGCATATATCATGATAATGCAATGGTGATGATGATATGATGTCTACATTTTAAGTAGAAAGAGTGATGGATATAGGGATAGGCAGTAACTGATGTTTAGTTCTGACTCAGAACTCCTGAGAAGTAGTAATATGTAAAATGAGAATGGAAATTGACGTAAGCGCAAAGTTATCAGACTGAGGATGACGACCATGACGACTAAAGAAAACGTTTGGAAGGTTGGTGATGGAGAATGAAGAGCCAGTTTTTGGTTTGTATATTAAAAGTGCTGCTCGTGTGTTGTTACAGGAACATATATTCCTCCTTACATACAATTAGTCATTACATATTTGTGAATCATTATCATCAAAATGCAATGGGACATATTTAGGTATAAATGGATACCTGTGTAAATGTGAACATTACAATATTGTTGGTATGTACCTAGGTATATTCATCATCATAAGATGATGTATAAGAGTGTATGTGGAATGGTAATTAGTAATTAGGATGGAAATACTACAAGACTTTACAGCACACTGAACTGGATGATGATAGTTGCCGTAGTAATAATGCAGTTTACTCGCTGATTGATTTTCCCCCTTAATTAACTAGTCGCTTTACAATAAAAGGTACCAATTTGCTTTGTTGTTGATATTGAATCTCACTGGTTTTGTAGAGAAACGCAGTGTTGCGCAAACCCTGATGACAAGACTGTGTGTGGCACATAGCATAAACTTTCTCGTTTCTCTCTCTCTCTCTCTCTCTCACTGCGATCGCCATGAAATGAAATGCAATCAAGTTGTTGACAATAGCATTATATTAGCTTCATGCTTGATGAAACATGCTTTGTTTTAGATAGGAGCTAAGTACGGGAGAAACAAAACAGGATGAAACCGAAACTATACGCTGCTACGGAGAAACTGGACTAGTTCGGATGGAAGAAAGAAAGCATAGGCATTGCTCATTAGAAATAGTGGTAAGCAAAAGCATGGAAATAATTAGGTACTTTGTGTACTCATGAGTTAGGGTGCTAAAGGTCAAATAGATGATCAGCATTAAGTCCATAAAAATACTTGTTATCTTGTTATTTGTTGGTTTGTCTTACAAATCCCTTCTTCTCCAAGTAGTTTGCTTGTTTGCCCGCTTCAGAGAATTGAAATGTCCTCACAAAGCAAAAGGAAGTATTATTAGTACATTACGTAAACAAGCCACGCGTAAAACCATGCGAATGTGAAAGTAGCACAAGTAAAAGCATAATATACGTCATTCATAACTTCCTTTCTCAGTATACCATTGTAAATAAGAAATACCATATTTTGATGGGGTTGATAGATGCTACATTACATAACTTCTTTTGGCATGCTTCTAATTGGAGAAATGGTTAAAACGAGAGCCTTTTTTTTATTGGTGGCACTATTCATCTAAAAAAAGCGGAGTGATAATTAAATAAATATGGTATGTGGTATAAATTAATAACTAAATAAGACAAACCCGATTTTTCAAAATGACGAACGACGACAAAAGCACTGACACTGAGATATGGAGTGGAATACAGTAACAAAGACGCAATTTTCAAATTTCACATAATATAAAGTTAGAATGACGCTACAGAGACAACTTTTCTGGTTGAGATTTCTCTTTCTCACAGTGCCCCAAAAGCGCAAACATAGTAATAAAATGAAGGGTGAAACAACAGTAAGTAGCAGAAAGAGAAAGGTTTAATATAGCTAAAACGTGTCCAATTTGCTTTCCAGCTGCATATTATTCTGAATTCCAAGTTATTCATGATTCATGATGATGTTCAATCATGAGGAGATCGTCTATATTTAACATTTCTACTTGAAATGAAACAAGTATCCCTCTTCACACATTCATGTGTGTTCTGTTTACTTTCCAGTGGAAAAATAATACAGGCAAATATAATATTTTAGCCATGTTGCCAATTAAAAAGTCATCATTTCATTGCTTCCTTCCCTATCTCATCTCATCTCATACTTGACTTGCCTTCAATCAGCTTCAACATTCATTCCACTACCCAAGCATCACACCGTCATGCATGCCGTCGTACCGTACGTCGTCATTTGATAATTGCATTTTCACCAAGCTATCTGTTGCTCATCTTCCACTTTCACGATGGAGCGGGAACACGGCAAAAACTTTACGGCAGAGTAATTTAATAGAGTCTTTTACCATAAAATGTGCGTTTGCTCCTGCTCGTCCAACAACACTCTCTCGAGGCTACACACAAGAAATGCTCAACGAGAAGACATCGCCAAATTATTCCTACTTCATCCATGATTCATGATGATGCCAAAATCTGCTGCAACTTCAAGAGTGTCTGTCTATGTTTTTCGTGACTTCAACGTGAGATGGGAAGTGACTTTCTTTCACAAATTGTAAAGCGGCTCAATTTTATTCCTCATTTCCGTTCTTACACCACTATATACTCCCACTATCATCAGCAGCATCAACAGAAGTGAAACCAATATTATAGACAACATATACATAACATCACAACAAGTATTACATGAGTAGAATCCTAAAATGACGCATTCATATTATTGTGAACCCCGCTAATCTCTGTAAACAATCGCTTGTGTAATATTATTGCATTGCATTGTAGGCAGGTGCACATATATAATATATGTGGGTTTTACTACATGGTTGATGTCTACATTTGGAACACCACTTGCATCAGTGTAACCATCGTAATAGTAATAAATATTTTTTTTACAGAGAATGGAACAGGTAGCATGAGAAGCAGGTTGAAACTATTGTACAAATTATGTAATAACAATATTAATGGATATTGGTACGTTTAACCAGAGATACAAACATGCTCACCAATGTACGTTTCGCTCCCCCATCTATACAGGGCTGTGAAATCCCGACATTTCGAGGCTGGGATTACGGATTACAGATTACATTATATGATTTTTATTCATGGGATTACGGATTACATTATATGATTTTTGTTTGTGGGATTACGGATTACATCTGGTAATTTATGGTATCAGGAATTGCAAATTGGGATTACAATTTTGCTTTTATCTATAAAATGTGATACTAAAAACGTGTAAAAACCTACAAGTTTTGTGATATTACAAACATTTTTAGATAAATTTAATTTCTATCCTCATAATTATGGTTTAAGAATCAATATTAACATGTACGTGCTTCATTAATGTAATCCATATTTGACCTTCAAAAACCCAAGGGCGTGATTACGGATTAGAGTACATGAATTAATGTGTGGGATTACGGATAGCGGATTACAATCAGTAATCCTGGATTCGGATTAATGTAACCCCGGATTACTGCCAGTCCTGCTTCTATACATACCACTGACTTGGGCATTGTCTCTGAAGCAAGAACATCGATAAATGTAGATTAAACTAAGCATACCTATGTAAAGAAGTTGCTTCTGCTGATAATTTATCAAATTGAAGTGACCACTTGAAATAATTACGTTCTCCTGACTACAAGTTTCTACAGTTAAATAAAACAGCTCTGCTGGAAACAATGAGCAAAGAAATATAATTTTTTTCAAGTTTCGGCCATCCTATAATCCATGGGACTGCGACTGGCAGGACAGAGCAGAACGGAATGAAATAGCTGCGTATGCTACGCAGGGTAATGTAATAATGATGCACGCTTACCTTACCAACACAATGCGTTGCTAGGTAAACACTTTTCAGCAGCTAAAAAACTAACATAACGACGCCAGGATAGCAACCTGTCTCGGCTTTAGATTGACTTCACTGACTGACTGAGGTATTACGTATATCCATAATCCTCACACAAACAAAAATACAACAACAGGTATGAAAATAATGCATTGATGAAATTACGTTAACAATATTTCCACTACTCAACTGTGTTACCAAGGTGTGGCTTCTGACAATGCAATGCTGAAAGGAGAAAAAGGGTACGATCCGATGTACAGGTATGTATGTATTCAGTTGACCAAATAAAAAAACAAAAGCGGCAGCTCATCATCATCTTCGTCAAGTCAACCAGCGTACCAACTTGTCCGTTTACCTATGTTACTCACTGCTTCTTTTTTTCCGTTTGACGGATATAGTGGAATCTCAGTCATACTCATTGTCATAATAGAATCAACACTCGCTTGGTAGCATGAGTCATTTTTCGGTCATTTTTATGGCAGGTGCCCACTGTCCCTTACCCAATGTGATTCAATTAGATAACGTTCAAAAGAGTCACATGAGTTGTTAGCTTTATGAAAAACTTAGGGATTAATTATTAATAATAATATCAGGAAAATACACAGGAGCAAATACACCGGAAATACTCAGTTTTTATTGGGAATGGGTTTGTAGAGAGAGACACATACATTGTAAAGATGAAGTCCCCAGTTACAACTGTCACTGTGACAGTTTTGGTAGTCATAGTTGTCCTGACACAATGCATTTTTGCACAAAGGACCAATAACAACGATTTCCCGTTTCCCCCAGTGACGAACAACAACATTTTTGGGAATCCGCAACAAAGGGAGCCACCAAGAGATATTTTTGGGAATACGATTAATAACCAAAACCAACAGACCCCCAATCCTCGTGATGGGAACAATAACTTTAATAATAATTTTAACAACAATCAAAATAATAATAATAATAACAACAACAACAACAACAACAACAATAATAATAATAACAATAATAATAACCAGTTTGATCCACCACGAAATCCCAATCGCCAAGACACGTACAATCCATTTTCAAACCGTAGAGATCCCTTCCAGGCCTATACACCTCGGCTGGACATAAGTGATCCCAGCTTTACATTATCGGGGAATGAAGAGAAACATTGTCCCGAGAGATGGGATAGCTTTAAGGACTCGTGCTACAGATTTGTGCAGTCACCAACACATACTCGATTAGAAGCTCAGAGAAACTGTCAAGTATGTAAAAAAGATGTGCATTCAATTTTAGTTGAATTGAAGGACAGAATGGTAAATCATTGACAATTTTGTTAACAAAAAATAAATTTGTATAGGCATATGGAAATGAAGCCGATCTTGTCAGCTTGAACAGCATGGAAGAGCATATATTCATTGTGCGAAAACTGACAGCTATGGACTCCCAGCATCGTACGTGGTACGTTTCCACTAGAGAAGTTTCCCCAGGCGCCTGGTCAAATGCGGACGGAACTCAGCTAATTAGCATGGATCAAGCCTTCCTACAAGATCAGCATTTGCAAAGCTACAATATTCCGCATAACATTCTCGCGTATAGCTTTTCAGACAGGAGACAATATGGGATCTGGGGACTACTGAAGGTGACTGGACAGGAACCTCACCAGTATATTTGCGAAGTGCCCCTGTCCCGTGTTCCGTATATTATGATTGATACTAGGGACTTTGATTACGGTTTGGAAGTGACCGATGTCAAAAAGATTCCCAGGGGACCTTACTTTATCCAAGAGCCAAAATCAGAAGTTTTTGATATTTCAAGGGCAATCCCACTCAGTTATGTGTCGCTTACGTAAGTTGCTAGATAATCTGTGTTGACAATTTTGGATGAATGAGTTGTTGAGTTGTATACCTAAACATGCTCTCATATTAATTAGATGCATTCTTTTCAACTTGAGAGTGATACCACATGGTATGGCAAAAATGGATGACTCATAAGCACAAATAATAAATAAAAATAACGACAGTGACAATGAAAGCGTTTATGCTATGTTTTAGGAAACCACCAACAACTTAAATTTCCAAATAACTTCCCAAAGGTTTTCCCTGAAGCGCCAAAAGCAGGAGATGCAGTTCGTCTGGAATGTGCGGCTTTTGGATAGTAAGCATAAAATCTTAAACATACGTCAATATTGCACATTAGTTAAGATAATTTAAGCCACTAATTTTACCACTTTTCCTAATGTTCTTTCCAACAGCCCTGTGCCATCATACAATTGGACAAGACGAGGATCCGGTCTTCCAAGAAACGTCATATTATCCAATTACAATCGTGTCATTACGATAAAAAATGTCACAATCAATGATCAAGGAGAATATACATGTAGAGCCACTAATAGTCGTATGTTCATTGAGGGTTCTGTTCAGCTGAGAATTCAAGGTAGTTTTAATTAAAATTCCCGTTAATTTCATTACTAAATTAGGAATAACACATGATGTTTTTTGTTTATTTGTAGCTGCTCCTGACTTTACCATTCCTATTGGTGATAAGCACTTGGACAAAGATGCTGACATGACATGGATTTGTGAAGCATTTGGAATACCGGATGTATCATATCAATGGTACCGGAACGGAAGACCCCTCACAAGAGATACCCTTCCGCAGCAAGACATTGGTCGTTATGTCATCCAAGACAATGTGCTTTCCATACGAGAGCTAGATGAAGAGAGAGACGCCGGAATGTATCAATGCAGAGCGAACAACTCCTTGGCTGCAAAGTATTCATCAGGACAACTACGCGTTCTCTGTACGAAAATTTCAACGCATTCCGAATTAAGTTCAAATAGCTCATTGTTGAAATAGACACTAATTAAAGCATTTTATTACAGTATTACGGCCGAGTTTTAAAAAGCGTCCAGTGGACCCAGAAATTCTTGGGGCTGAAGCGGGAAACGTCACTATTCGTTGTAATCCGGAGGCTGCTCCACGACCAAGATTTTCGTGGAAGAAGGATGGTAACATGCTTGGAAATGCAGGTCGTCGTCGCATTCTCCCCAGTGGTGCATTATTTATAAACCCAGTATCTAGGGAAGATCAAGGAATTTACACCTGCATTGCTCAGAATAGTCTTGGAACATCAGAAAGCTCGGGTCGGCTAACAGTCCTCAGAGGTCCTGTTCTAATAGAACCTCTTCCAGAACGTATACAATCCGCAGTAGGTTCTCAACTGTCGCTGAGATGCAGGGCGGATGCTGATGAGGCACTGGATGTTGCATATATCTGGAAGCATAATGGGCTTCGCATAAATGAAACCATCGACCGTGTAAGAATGGACAGTAGATCAGGTTACTTGGATGTTTTCAATCTAACTTTGGCTGATAGAGGAGATTACGAATGTGAGGTGTTAACGTGGGTGGGAAATCTAAGAAGTATAGCACGAGTTGAGATACGAGGACCACCTGGACCTCCAGGAGGTGTGGAGGCGATTGATCTTACAGCAACCAACGCAACTGTTCGATGGACTGATGGTGCTATGAATGGTGCTCAGGCATATTTGTACAGCATACAAGGACGAACGCAATGGGAGCAGACCTGGCAGTACCTTGTGGAAAGTGAGTGTGCAGTAAAATACCTTTTTTTTTTGAAAATCAAGTAATATTAACAAACCCTTGTAAAAGTTATAAGGAAGGTTTACCAAGTATGCACCGGTAAAAGTAAAACTAGTTGTTGTAAACGTTTTACGTCGCAATCCCTAGTAATCCTTCCGTATTCCCCGGAGATACATTTCAGAACAGAAGTATTACTTGTTATTGACTCACCTAAGTAATGAAACCTTTCGAATCATTTCCTATAAAGGTTAAGGTAAAAAATCAATGCTTCTTCCATCCTTCAGAAGGATTGGAGGTGCTTGGCTGGTTAATGAACTTATCTGAGGGAAGGTGCTAAGATAACTATTCCCGAAAATAGAATTCGAAAATTCGTAACTGTTTCAAATATATCGTGCATACTGACGGACAGATGTACGTACAGTTCAACACGCCAACCTTAATAATAAATTTTTATATTTCTTTAAGATGTAACGGCGTACGACGCGGATAGGGTACTTGGAAATAGTCGGTTGGGTGGTGAAACTAACCGGAAGGAAATTAAAGTGGGAGGAGCTTTGTCTCCTTGGTGTACTTTTGAATTCCGTGTGATGGCAGCAAATGAGTATGGTTTTGGACCCGCGTCAGCTCCATCACCACAGTATAATACGCTTCCAGCACGACCATACAAGGCACCGGATAATGTAAGAGGTGGTGGTGGAAAGACAAACTCGCTAACAATTACGTGGGATGTAAGCAAGACAATACAATTCCAAATAATCTCATTCGAATATGTGTGTATTTATTATTGCAAATGGCTTAAAGTTGAACGCTGTCATTGTTTTAGCCGTTGCCTCCACAAGATCAAAATGGCCCTGGTGTTTACTATAAAATCTTTTGGAGAAGATACCGAGAAGATAATACAGAAGAAGATTTCCAGTCGCAACTTATTCGCAAGTGGGGCAACATTGGCTCATACGTAGTCTCCGTGCCATCACAATATTACTACACTTTGTATCAAGTACGAGTTCAGGCTTTTAATGACATTGGCACGGGCCCCAGATCCAACATTTCTCTGGCATACACTGCAGAGGACATGCCTCAAGCCACACCAACTGTGGTAATTCCAGCACCATTTAACTCAACTGCCATTAATGTTACTTGGACGCCTGTAGAAGAAACCAGGGAGAAGATTCGAGGAAAATTGTTAGGATACCGTATTCGCTATTGGCAAAAGAAGGACAATAATTTGTACGACACAGATGCAATCAACTACCTCAGTAGATTCCCTCAAAGACCATGGGCACTCATATTGGGATTGCAGCCAAATACTTATTACTACGTTCAAGTGATGGCGTACAATTCTGCTGGACCAGGGCCCGCAAGTGAACCAATATTCGGTACGTTTGTCTGGAAAATAAGAAACATGTATAGCTTTGTCAAAACATGCTTGTTTGTATGTAAATGATTATTATTTTTTCATATTAGAACGAACACTGAAGAAAGCCCCGCAGAAACCTCCCACTGCAGTCAATGTGAAAGCAGAAGATTTAAATACTGTAACGGTAACTTGGCGTTATGTTGCTCCATCGATAGAAGAAGAAACTCTATCAGGCTACAAGGTTATCTTTAGCATTTGAATTACTCGTTTTGTGACTAATGAGTATGAATTTTAAAACACTTAAAATTTGGTTAATACTATAGGTGCGTATTTGGGACGCCGATCAGGACATCTCCACAGCTAACGACACAGTCATTAAAATTGAGGACAGGTCATTGGAAGCCACCATATATAATCTGAAACCGGGGAAAACTTACGTACTTCGAGTGCTTGCGTATTCGGCAGGTGGAGACGGAAAAATGTCGTCACCAGCTACAGAATTTGTCCTGGGTACGGAATAAGCAATCGCACATACAGAATTAACTTAACTAATTTCACACGCTGAAAATATTTTCGCACTACTATAATTTACGATTAATGATGCATAAGATGATGTAGTAAAATGAAGTTTATATCGCGCAGGTGACACGGAAACGCTTCGAAGCGGAGGTACAAGGATAAGATTAGAGAGCTCATGGTGTGGAGTCACAGCACTCACGACACTAGTTGTCCTTTTAACAACTGCTCTCTCCAGACAACTGTTTTGTAGTCAATAATATTTTGTAGTCTCGGAAAAGTGAAAACAAATTAACTCCTTGAAATGATATAAATATATACTTATAATTAACTCTTGTGCCAAGAATCGTGGTTTTCCACAACCTTACACTTTTTAAGTATGAAACTGATTGTGAATTGAACCCAAACTCTTTGGTGGTTCGTGAGTGAACAAGGTGTGGTTCTCGTACTCCTGTAAAGTCTTATCCTGCCACTCCAACAACTTCCTTCAGTAGTTTATGTAACCTTTATCCTTACTATGAACCCATCATTGAAACGTTTCCGTCCATGACTTTGCCAATAGAAATATTTAGTGGTAGCCAATAGCTCGCTCTCTTCATAAACAAATTTTAACGTACAAATTTTGATGATTGTTATTTGTGCACACGACGACGGATTAGTAGTACAAGTTTCAACATCCATTTAATGATCGATTATCCTCCTAAATATTTTTTTTAGGTTACTCCTTTTCACGAACGACTGATTTATTAAAATAATTGAATCTCGAGTTTTATTTATACCTAAATATCAACAAAAATAAGATTTGCCCACATGATAGTAAATAATGTAAGCTATCTTTGAAAATCCTTATCAAGCGATCCCTTTCAAATGTTTTTCAAATTCACTTTCCATCAAGTTCACAAACCAGCACAAAATAATGTGAAATGTATTGTGTAAATGGAAAACGGTTTCTAGAATTAGAGAGCTTTAGTTGCAATGGAAACATAACCAGTGCAGTAAACTTAACCAAATAACCATGGGAAACCTTCCTGCAGAAGCATTAAGAATATTCAATGAAAAACAAATGATTGTAAAAAAATGTTCCATGGGTTGAAAAGTAGAGCTTTTTTCCAGATGAACGAAGTTATGTTTAATTGTTATACATATTTGTAGTTCTATAAAATATTAAATACGGGAAATCTTGTGTCCATTGTTTCTCAAATGGAGTGGATGTGATTCTTCTAATAATAAAATGAAATTAATAATCATATTCATCACAACTACACTACATAATATGTTCCAGAAGTGATACTGAGACTATTACTAGAAATAAGTTACATAGTGTACATTATGCGTAATAAATACGTCTATAGAAAGCATGTTTATTTAATGTTGATTTTGTAAAGCGATAGGGCATAGATACGTAAGCGTACTTAATTAAATATAATTTTTCATTATGATGACTAGTTTACCGTTTAACCCTTATTACGTTTATCAAACCAGTGTTCAGTTTTTTTCATTCTTTTTATGTATTCTTTGGTGGTGAAATTCTCGTCACTTCTTCATTTGAAAGCGTATTTATGCTGTGGTTCAAATAACGACTGCTAGGCAGCAATCTCTCCATACATTTTGTTGGAAAATTGTAAAACACGTTTTCTATTTATTGTTGATATTTAACTTAAATGTTTTGTTGTATGTAGACGGGACCTTGTGATTGTTGAGTATATGTAATCAAGCATTTATGCAATGATGCATACAAAATTGGCGTAAAAACTTATTAATATGTAATTAAATCAATCAATGTTATTACAATGATGATTAAATAGGACAAGCATTGATAACTGAGATAAGTACTTTTTATTACATATATTTCCATACTTAATAATTGACAATGCATTGTCTCAATCTATACTTGAGGTGTACAACGCTTAACATATTAAATCAGTCTACTGCGACAAAAAAAAAGAACTGAGATGCAACTAATAATTGTATTACTATATATTTAGTATTATTTTTACACATTATATATTTTATATCTTCCACGAGTTTTTGACTAGTGTTTTTTTTTAGGGGAAAGCTAAATGATTTCTTTGTGTAAAGATTACTCTGAGCTTACGCGACTGATTTGAGTCAATGAAAACATTTCTGCTCATTGAGCATTGCACTTAATAGCACAAGTCAAATATTACTATGTGGGTACACTATTTGTTTATTTGTTTGTTTGTTTTGAAGAGAAAATCAAAAATACCAAAACTCTCACAATTCTATTTAAAAAGCCTACAGTTTTTCTATTGCAGTTTATAAGATGAATGCCAGATTACTGTACTTTAAATAAAAGCTGCCTATTCTTTGATATTACAAGTCGCAAAAGTGTGGCACTTCAAATTTATAAACAAGTTAACTGAAGAACATAGACACAATGACATAATTTTAACACTTGCAATTTTTTAGTTCAGTTTTCCTGCAATTCATTTGATTATAATAATCTTAATTTGATCGGCCTTGACATTAGATAAAAGCTAGTATGATTAAAGAAAATGCACTGTGCAGTAGAATAATGTATTTTTACAAATGCAATAAAACGCTACAATTCATGATGACTACATCGAGTAAGTAACTATCCCCCCATTTATTCGCCACTTCCAAATGAAATAGGTTTTCCTTTTGGATCATCAAAGCGGTCCATTGTTTTAACATCCATGATCATTTTCAGTCCCCAAGTCAGAATAGATAGTAGAATGATGGTGACAAAAATGCCCATCCATATTCCAGGTGTGAAGAAGCCCACACATTCATAAGCTTCCGCAAATTCAAATTTTGGCGCTGTTCCTGGCATAAACGCTTGAATCTAGAAATACAAAAAAGATTAGTAATAAAATTGCCTAGGAAATAAAGCATGAATGAACATTGTACATTTTCATTAATGACCATATTATGTACCTGAAATCCTTTAAAGTCGATGCTAAATGTGTGATTTTGATTACTCTCCATTATTAGTGGGTACAAGCTTCCAAACTTGGTACAGTGGAATGAGCTAGCTAATGGAACAGTCAAATCTATAGGTGATAAAAGTCGCGTATCCTCGAAATCAAATGCTTTAGAATCTTTGCCTTTGAGAGTCACGTTGGAATTCACCATTTTCCAGTATCCCAGTTTTCCTTTTACAAGCGTCATTCTGAAAAGCGAAAAAGAATTATATCATTGCAAAAAAATTCAACAGTAACTTTAAAGCAATAGTAAGCAATAGTAAAAAATTACCTTAAATCAAACACATCTGTGGTGACTGCTTGTCCTGGATTTGAGAATTTAAGGGTTATAACAACTGTTTCACCGTCGGTGTAGCTTGATTGGAACACGGCGTTTGTGAAATTGACAGAGTTCCTAAAATTAAAAGATATGTTTGCATTTACGTTTTGACTAATAAATTGTAACTTACGACGAGTTTCAAATCTGACACTTTTAACTCACTTGTCTCCACGGTGCACAACTGTTAATATTACTTCGTGGAAATACAACAATAATCCTTTATCGTCATGGTATGGTTTGTCTGTCTGAGGAGGCGCTTGACGCTTCTTTCGTGTCAAAACTTCATTAACTTCTTCTTCAGGTTCTTCTGACCAAGTGGACTGTTTACCCCACAACATACCCACAAGATTAGGAAAATCTAGTGTGTACTTGGAGAAAACTCGGAGTATTTCATCATCTAAATTAGTGAAAAAGAAAACAAAATATTTAATTCAATAATTCAGTTTTTTCCCATTAAAATGATAAAACATTTTCGAATGTAAAGTGTGTTTAATTACCCATGTTAACTGATGTTTTGTCCATAATGACCAAAATGGTGCTAGGATTTTCAATTTTTGGCAAGGGGTCCCCGGCATTTAGTTGAATTACTTCAAAGCCTTTGCTCTGAAGAATAGATATAGAATCTGAAGCAGATTGAACTGCTGGGAATAGTAAAGTCTCAGCAGAAGCATCAGTGATTCTTCTTAGTTTGCCAAAGGGCTCAGTCCTTCCCATACCACTTTGAGGCGTAAGATCCTCTAGACTCAGCTATAAATATTTAGATTACAATTCAATCAATTCAATACAATCTAGAAAATGTTTTAATAAAATGATCGCAGAAATTATCTCCTGATGATTTGTAAATTTAATTTTACCGAATTCAGTCCAAAGGCAATTACAGGAATGTTGCCATGCTCGGACTTCCATGCCACCAAATCAGCAAATTGTGTGGACGAGAATTCATTCAAATTAGATTCCACACGCCCTGCACCAATTCTATAACCGTTGTACAATATAAAATCACTTTCTAATGTATAGCCAACACATTATAACCGTCATACTTATACTTATACATTTTTTTTTTAAATAAACTACTTGATTCTTCATACCTTTTAAGTGTCCATAATACTACCGGAGAAGAAGCTTCCGTACTCCATACGGCAGCATTTAAAATGCAAAATATTAAAGTCGCTATCATCTTTGCCATTTTGTTCTATTTACTTTTCAGATTGAACGAGAAAATATCACAAAGAAATTAAACGCCTATTGTTTTGTATTCAACTATAGTTTTCTGGACACTATTACAACTGTGTATCTCTTCAAAATGTATAATTAATTAAATATTATTATATCAACTAAATTAAACGGCCACTTGTTTCAAATTAAATTTCCGTTTCATCTGATTGGTCTACTTTACGAGTGAAGTAATCAGAAGCTCTTGTGGTCTGGCTGGGCCTACGCCTTCCTCCAAAAAAAGATTTTATTTCTGATTACTTTTTCAACACTAAAGTTAAACTCATTATTTATTATTATCGTGGATAATATATATAGGCAGGTCCATATGAGTCTGGGTCTAGTCTGCCTACATACGTAAAGAATTAGTGTGAGTAATACAAGTCAAGAACATATGCGATACGGGAACGTTCATGTATATATGTTACAATTTACTATTACCACACCTTTAAATACAAGCCATACATTATACATGCATGCTAACTGATCAACATTTTTGATCTGTACAATGCATAACTTTTAATATTCAGCACATACAACATAATTAAATGAAACACATTGAGTGAATCCGCCTAAAAAGGTAAATATACCGAGTTAGTCGAGGCTTATTCTTCTTCGACCGACTCAAGAGGGGCAACTCCCATCCATCGTACATTTCCATCGTATACACTTTTATAACTCATCCTGGGAGCATTCATACCCCACGACCAAATTTGCTCCAGGAAAAATCAGTGAATATTATTAAATATTTAAGTCGACAATGGAAAGCATGCTTGTTCTGATAACATAATTATTTATTTGATCAAATTCGTGTTTGTACGTGTATAGTACAACTAAAGTTTGTAAAAATAATTAAAATGTTTGCCATCAGCAATGAATTTCCTGCAAAATCTATAGTAAAAAGTTATAAAAAAACATATTCGTAGCCTCATCACTCGTCATTATATCATCCTTCAAGTCCGCACTGCTCTATTACAATGTGCAACACGAATGAGAATCTGTCGCTAAAACTTAGAATCAAGTGAAGAGAATACAGTTTTGAAGAAGAGCTTAATAAGCTCTAAATCCACAAGATCCCACGAGAGAATGTCGTTGTCGCCAAAATAAATTTAGTAGTCCCTTTTCCCTATATTTTCCTTTTCAAGAAGAGTACAAACTTTGTACTACAACTACAAAAAGACCATAAGACCAAGCCTTCACAAAGATCTGTTGTGTTGACAGTTGAGCTTGAAGGAACTTCTTGGCACACGTAAAAGTGGAAGAGAGAAGATTTATTTTGCTAGTCAAGTTAATTAGTGAGCTCCTTAAACTTTCATTTCCGTCTCCATGGCTTATCCCGTGAGCACGAGCTTCCACACATGATAATGTTGTAAATGCATACATACCTACATTTTTCAGTTAGCAATTGGCATACTAGGGCTAAAATATATGTTAGTATTCAGCTTATTTTCATTCTTTATTTAGAAAATATAACAAAATTGCACATACCTGATTAACTTGTGAAATAAATTAAATATTTATTTCACAAGTTTGTCACTTTAATTTATTTATTGATATATATGTCAGTTGTCAAGGTGTTTTATAATTTCGTCTCACATAACACACACGTTGCAACCATAAAATTGCGTTAGGGTTTGCCTTGCGTTTCGATGATGAAATATGCAGGATTACAGAATGTGACAAACCGCACAAATAAAGGTAGTTCCAAGAAACAGTATCTCTACTACTATGTATAAACCGTGTGCGCCCATATGTGCGAAGATTCAGATGTGCGATTTATTATTTGCAGATATGGATACCACATTTGCAAAAATGAAAAACCAAATTTGCAAAAAATACTTAGTAAAAAATATGCAATTTTTATTTCAAAGTTTTTTGATTTTTAAAATATCTTATATTATTAACAAGTCATAAAAAACAAAATATTTTTTACCTCAATGATTTATCGCTTTTTCTATTCAATGTCAATATTAATAATA
>JAHZNC010004255.1:0-14298 GCA_027744095.1 Zhuqinia jingwanae | reverse complement strand
CTCTCTCTGGGCGCGCAGATTGAAATTAATCTGTTTGTATTGAAGTATATAATAACTATAATAATGTTTCCATATTGTTGTTTATAATCATCAGTGCTATAAAATATCATATTTCAGGTACATAATAAGGATGATAGCGTGTCATCATAATTCACGAGTAGGTAAATTTTTAGACATTTTCTTGAACAAGTTGAAATGTGCAGCAGGTGTGTTGTTGTGTATTGTGTAGCATATTAGACGTGAACACATGCAACAGAGATAATATGCAATGCAGGAGGTAAAATAAAAATAATATAATACTTCTTCTTCTTCGTCTGGAAAATGTGAGAAAAGCATCATGACATTTACTTCAAGTGCATGCGCAACAGCTTTTTTGTGGATATTTTTATGTTGCATGTGTGTACATTTATGAAACGGTCATTTGACTTTTTGAATGTATCATCTACCCAAAGAGAAAGAGAAGGGTAGTAAAATATATGAGAGCGGCATTGCCCTCCAAAAGAAAAAAGGACCATCTGTAAAATATTTAGTCATTTTGGTAATGTTCTGACGACTGTAATTGTGCTAATCATTTCGGCCACTTCAAACGTTTACATGTCCCATAATCCTAAACCAAAGGTAATATGCAATCATCATCAGCCACTTACACCACTTGTGAATGGAAAATTCAACTACTAGCAGCACATAGCAGTCAAACTGCATGTATACCTTTACATATGGCACTTATCTTCTTCCTTTTTTTTAAATCATGGATAAACCACAACTTCTTTTCGGAACGCAGTCTTTTTAGTTGTTCATAAATTACTCATAGGAAAGTACTTGAATATGAATCGTCATCATCATCACACAACTTCCTTTCCCATCTCAAGCAAAGTCCCATATCCTTGTATATCTGTCATATTATTTATTTATTTGTTTCTATTACCTTTCATCATCATAATAATCGCTTTGAGAGAAACATTACCTTTACCTAACTTTAGCAATAATATACCACAGATCACCACCATTCATCTGTGGCTTCCATTGCCCTATCATCGTTTACACGGATTTTTTTTTTTCAGCTGAAAGATTTTTTTCCATCTGTACCTTTTTTGGATTTAGTACCTGCTACCAACAGTACCAATAAGAAAAATATACTATGCTAACAAAAAAGAAAAAGACAATCCCTATATATACGTGTGTTGTGAAAAAAGCTCAAGTGGTTCAAAAAAACCGAGGCTGGTTAGGAGGGTATAAGGTATCCGACCCAGGTGCTAATGCATACAGTTTCCTTCACAAAGGAAAAATGCCGACCACTTTAGCTAATGCTATCAAAACAATGGAAACTTGTAAAAACTGAGCCATCATAGTTAGTAACAAGAGACACATTTATTAATTTTTTTCGGAGAGAAAAAAATGAGCAAAAGTGCATCTGAGTGTACACACATACGGTACCGGTTTATGATATTCCAAGGGAAAATTTACTTATTTACTAATGTTATATATGACTTTTTTTAAATGACTGAATTATATAAAAAATGTTTAGTTTTTGTTTAAATATAAAATTTGAATTATGCAAAGAGGGCAAACTAATTGTAAGTTTTATTAAAAAAAAAGTGTTGTGGAAACAAGGCCTCTTTTCCTGTAACATCAACAAAAGAAATTCAACAAATTAAAACAATATATCTTCTTCTTCTTTTTTTGTTCGATGATGATTAAAGCTGTTACTCTTGCTATTATTATTTATCATTGCCGCTTTTACAAAATAATTTGAGATGGAATTCAAGAATGTTTCAATTTGCATACGAGAACACACACCCCAATTCCATACGACGGATGAATTGACAAACTAGAATCATTAGACCAGCTTCTCCTCATTTATTTTGCCCTTCTTTAATTTTAAAATCAAAAGTTGCTACAATAATAATAAGAAAAAAATTATATATATATATTTTTACTACCTACACCATACCTATTATTCTACAAAGTATTATTGGTACACATGTTTCCTCACATTTGAAACAGGGCAGCAGAGAAAAGAATAAAAACTAATGTGTTGTTATGACGATGTTTTTTATTGGCGTTATAGTCTCCTCGAGAAATTGAAGGCAGATGCACCAGTCGTAATTGCCATTCATTATATATCATTGCATGAGAAGATTATTAAGCTGATGATGATGACGATGAAAATGACTGTGGTGGTAGGGTGATTATGTACTCATGGAAGAGAAATTCTTTTCCAGTCAACTCAGGTTTTTTTTTCTTCTTGACACTATATGCAATATATACGGAGAAAATGCCACCATCACAAATGTAACAGCTTATAACAATACATAGGTACCTATATAGAAATTGTAAACGTTGCACGTTTTTTTGTTTCATGTAAAATAAAAGTTGCTGGCTGACTGAATGACTGACTTGTTGGCTGGATCAGGGCAACCAAAAGGACCTTTTTTCTCTCTTATTCTCTGGTTCATCATCATCATCCAGCACTTTTGGGAGAGACACACCAGACGTTATTATTACTATTGCTATTATTACCATTCTTTATGTCTGCATGTTTGTGTTTGTGTGAGAGAGATGTGGATGGATGAAGAGTGAAGTGGAACATGATCGTCGCCGTAGTTTTTGTCCATTGTTATGTCAGTTGTTCCTCTGGGACTCGTCCCGCATACTACTCCACATACATCCATCATTGCAATCAGTTGTAAAAATTCATATATGTCTTCGACTTTTATTTTGTACCTAATAATATTTATTTAATATCTTTCCAGTTGTACTTGGACACGCTCAGATTTTTTGTTCTACATGCCATGTTTCATCACTTTAGCAGCAACATTTAACAAAATAAAAATATTTGTCCTTATCATCATGGACTTTGAGGGACATAATGAATCATATCTGTACATTCTACATATTATATTGGTTGTAATATGGCATGTGATTGAAATATATATATGTATATATATGCACACTTGATAGAATCCTGTAAAAATAATGAGTACTTTTAGTTGCTAAATTATTATTGTTATCCTGCAAATGGTAAACCAAACAATCACGCGACTCATCATCATCTTTTTCTTGATGGCATGGAGCAAAGAAAGAAATTAGACAGTTCAAATAAACCAAGTCTCAAAACTAATAAAGGCAAAACTATAATTACCTCAGACTCGTTTGTGAATGTTGACCTCCCATAATTTCAATATTAACTAACTTTAATACTACGAGCAATTTTCTCCCAGGTGTATACCTATATGCATGCATGCAATGAAATGTACATATATTGCATTATGCTTTAAAGGCGTATGTCTTCTTGTTGAAGTATGGTAGGTAAAGGTAAAAATAGATTTTTATGTTTGTTCCCTCCTTTTTTATTCTTCATCAAATATTAGTATCATGCAACCGCCTTAATTCTTTCTGGTTTACTCGTTTTATTTTCAAAAATGCTTTGTTAAATTTTTCTTACTCCTTTCTTTATGCGCTTGTGCCATGTCTTGTGCCTTGTGTCCCTGTTTTTTATATTTAATATTGTGTGGCACAAGCTAAAACAACCAAAAATAAATATATTTCACTATATTTTTTTATTACTTTTTCATTTCTATTTTATATGCATTCCACAGGTGGACTTATTGTCCATTTTTTTGGTCGTGTGTGCCTCTCTCTCTCTCTCTCTCTCTCTCTCTCTCTTTGCAGTCCATTCTTCTACAAAAGTGAAGGTATTATAACAGTTTGTGCTTGTTTCTCAAATCTATTCATATAATATATTAAGTTGGCAATAGTAAAGGTTCATATTATCAAAAGAACTGTACGTTTTAGTACATGTATATGTACGGGCGCACAGGGCGGAGAAGAGTTTCCATTTTAGACAAGTAACCCACCCAAATATTTAGGAAAATTCTTTCGTTGTTTTTTAACCACAGTTTCTCCTCTCTCTCTCATCTTTATATCAAGCTGGGTTTACACACTTCCCTCTTTGTTTGCTTGTTTGTAGGAGAGTTATAGTAGACACTGGATAAAATAAGACAGATGGGCTGTAAAGTGAGTTATGCTGGCCCGTGGCTCTGGCACACTACTATCATTTGTTTGCATGATTTTCAAGAACAAGGAACTTTTTTTTCAACGCACTCTTATCGCCAACGCCACTAAAATCCCAAAAGAACAACAACAGCAAAAGATAATCCCAATTCTTATTTTTTAAAGGGACTTGTTCCTTCAACAAACGCAAGAGTGTGAGAGAGAGAGGCTATAAATATTACCTGGCACATGGCACAAGTCATTACTTTCCTGATATTTTCCCGATATCTTATATTTATTTACAGGACAAGAAAAGTATTCACCCTTTGCATAATGAGATGGCATACTTTGTAACCTAGCCCCATAAATTGTAAATGACATTGGTGTGTGTCAAGTCAAACTACATATTAATATATCCAACAAAAGAAACTTCATGCGTGACGAATTTTCAGGTATTTTTCTTCAACTCTGAGAGCGTCATGGAGAAAGATTGAAATGAATAAATTGACCAAAAGTATGCGCATTATCTAATAATATATTTTTTTTAGTCCAATGTATTTTGTGTTTACTAAATTATATAATTTTAGTTTAAAGTATATTCACATTGAAAATGCCGGATGAAACTTTTTTTTAAATGAAAACTATTTTCCACGCAAGTTGCATGACATTACACTCACACATGCTTTATATCTTTGCAATTTACTATTATTATTCACATTTATCCTCAAGTTCACCCTGTGTGTAAAATAAAAGGGATTACTAACATGTATGGAGCAGAATAATATGCAGTCCAAAGTTCAACATGAATGTAGTAGCATTTTGATTTGATATTTTTGAGTTTATATTATAGCGGAATGGTTTGTTTGTAGTAGTGAAATGAAACTGTTCTCAAAGAAAGAAGAAGAAAAAAAAAGAAGCAAAAGACAATAGAGGATGATGATTCCATAACCATATATAAATAATAATATTAATAATAATAAGAGTCTGTGATATGATAATCAAATTCCTTCAAGAAGAGAACACGAACAGTGTAGTACGTTATAGTTAATATAGTTGAAGAAAAGGGGGTGAGTAGCCTTATCCTTTGCAACTGTAAGGATAAATGCGTAATATATATATATGTTCTTCATATAAAAATGGTTTAACATGTTTTCAAATAAGTTATATATATATGTTTATGTGTACTACATCTACTACTACTACTACTACTGTACTATACAAAACTAAGTAAGTAGATTGAGAGTTTTTATGGACATGTTCAACTATTATAGAGAAAAAGCAGGTTTTTTTTCTTCTTCCCTTTCGTCCATGCTTTTTCCATTTTTTTAAAACCCTTGTGAAAGATTCTTCTTCTTGTTGTACCAGCTTCCCCAGGACTTGTTGAAAGCTCAGTTCAAACTGAGAATATGATGCGGCCTACTGCTGTTGCCGTTGCTTCTGTTGTTGCCTTCCTAGAAACTCTCGGCTCTCTTCTGAATCTCTCTCTCTCTCTCTCTCTCTCTTTCTCTTCTTCAATCCTCATTGAGCATCTGCCTCACAGCAGTTTACCGTTTGCGTTGACTTGTATTGTGATGATGGTGGTGGCAATGGCAATGCTTCTGCTACCATATTATTACCATTATTATTATCATCCTCGTCACTATATATCGTTTTACTTGTATTTACGTTTATCGTTATATAATGTAGCCTTAAAAACAAGTTGATCTACACCAGTGCTATCACATTTCCATACAGCAGCAGCAGCAGCAGCAGTAAAAGGCGAAGATTGCTATATAGGAGAGGAGCATCATCGTATAGCAGGTAGTTGTGCAGTGAATATATAGGTATGTATCTTTTATGATGAAATGAATTGCACTTCTTTACAACAATCCACACTATAATATCATCCTAGCCGAGCTCACTGTTTAATACTCTCTTATTGTCAATAAGACTACTAGCCTGACATGACTTGGAGTAGTTACGTATTACAAGAGAGAGAGAAAAAAAATCATCGTAATCTTGTGACCAGCAGAGAATGATAAGTTACTCTACACAAACTGCAAACTTACTGCCTATTTAAAAAGATATGTTGTGATATGCAAGAAGATGCAACATGCACAAAGTGTATGTGTGTTCATACTATAAGGTGTCCTCTGATCATCCTAGTAGTCAAGAAGGGAGAAATAATACATTTTTGGATTGCGTATATTATTACGTGGTCTATGCAATCATTAATAACAATACAATACGATGTCGGTAACAACTTGTTTGCCAGTAGTCGTCTCTTCTTTGTAAAAGAGAGGAAAAAAAGAGAATAAGATGTGGTGACGGTGATAGTAGCGAGGTGCTGTGGTGGTGGCGGTAGTAGCTGTTGTTGTTGTTGTTGTTTAGGAACTTGGGAACGAGATGTAAGAAAGAAGTAATCATTTTCTTCTTCTTCTTCTTCATCTTCCTCATCAATGACAGCGCTCCACACCTGGTGTTGTATTTTATTTAATGCGGTGGTGGTAACGCATTCCTTAACCATCATACACACACAGCACACTACCACCACCACCAGAAAGAAAGACATCCACGCGTGATGGAAGAATACGTTGCACTCCTTCTTCTTCTTCTTCATCATCATCTTCGTCATGAAGATGCACTAACGAAATGTGGTCTGGCCAGTCTAGCCAGTTCACACAAACATTTTTACTATAATATGCAATGCAATAAGTAATAATGTTACTTTACATACCTACATAAATACACATCTATACGCATTATGAATACTTGCATTCAAGTCTATCTACATTATATGCACATTATTATGGGATTTTCAGCAATTTAATCACACCAAGAAAATCTTCAGCTTTCAAAATTCACATCAACTATAGTTTATGAGGATTTCAAGAGGAAAAAAAATTCACTCATCTTCTTAAACTTGGGTTTATACATGTGTAAAAAAAAAGTAAATAATCAAACTTCAAACAGGTATCACCACCATCACCACTACTACTACTACTACTACGACTACTACCTGATCATCATTATTATCATCATCTTTGGAATTTCACGATTATTATTACATAATACACAAGTCAATATGCTCATCATGATGATGATTGCGAGGGGAGGAAGTTATGCATCAAATTTTTTTTTACTGTGAACTAGCATGTATAATGTATACATATGGACACCAATTATGTTAAGTTTGAAGAAAATTACATGATATACATTTTTTTTTTGCAGATCAGAAAGATCAGCTCAAGCATAAACCAAAAAAACAAGACACAAGTGAAACAAAATCATACTGTGGTTTGATACTAATATTTTTTTTGCAAGTTGATATGATAGATATACCTAATAAATGACAAGTTAAATATCAAGAATGAAATGGATGAGTGACAGTGAGGAAAGACATATTTTTTTGCGTGTGTGTAGACAGGTAGTACAGTAGTTTTTGTCGGAGATAGAGAGAGAGAGAGAAAACGGAAAGGTTATTACCGCCACCAGAGGGCAATTCAAAAAACAAACAAATGGTCTTCATATTTGCCCATTGATAACTAATAACTCATATAAAATAGTTGACCCATCATCATCATCATCATCATGAATGCATGCATGAGTAAAAAAAATAAATAAACAGAAAAAGAATGAAAACGGTAACAGGTAAATTATTATGATTCATGAATCATGATCAACGCAAAATCATAATAAAAAACACGACAAGAAACGAATGTGCACAAAATACGGTGAAACAACAACAACTACTACTACTGGTACTGGTAGTGAATTGCATTCCTCCGTTTCTCCGAACAAGATGATGATATGATAGTAGGGATGATGATGATGATGATAAAGAAGTAACTAGCATCAAATACAAAAAAAAATAACAGTAGTAGTGAGTGATGGTATGTTGTGTGTGCAGTCCTTCTTATTATTAGGTACGTATCTGATACATTGTTATTATTATATTATGGTGCAACAGCAAACAATGAACCTCATTGGCATCAGGAATATCAAGAGTAGATACATTTGTATGTACATATATACTTTTTTTTAGATGAAATTTCCTACAACAGCAATTTTGTGCCTAGTCACCAGGTATGCTGGGCTTGTAACAACTTATACCGCCACGACACGACCACTGTAAAACTATTCAACTCTGAAAAAAAAACCTAAGCCATACTTGTTGTTTATAATCGTCATAGTCAATGATTATGACAAGTTGGTGAAAAAAATAGAAAAAAAATGTCAGATTTTTTTTTGTTCTTAACAACTTCTAATGCAACTTGTATATATGTATGTATTGCTTGTCTTTCAGATTGATAATTATGTTTTTTTCTCTCTCTTCTAAAAAAAAACTTGAATACAGTTGTACTTGTAATAGATTTTGTAATTTTGTTTCCTTTTGTTTTATGAATTGCTAATAGGTAATTGTACTATGCACGTAGGCATGCATTTTTGCGTTGCACATATGTAATGACATAATAATAATAATAATAATCATGATAATAATGTGAGAGAAGTAGAGTTTGTTGTTTTGAGTGTGTGTGTGTGTTATGTGCATATTTGTTGCTAAATTACTACAAGAATTGAAAAATATTATTATATGCCTTCTTCTTTAACACTGAAAAATCCTTTTCAAAAGGATGGATGGCAACATGAGATTCTTATGATTCTCAAGGCGACGACGCCAACATGCACCGCCGTCGTCGTCGCTGAATTAACTAGTCCTCTTTGCTCGACTTGCTTTTGTTGCAGATTCGTTTTTTTATCCTTGTTCTTCACGATATTTATGCATGCTTTCGTTGGATGTCAAGTCAAAAACAAAGAGTGCGAGAGAGAAAGAGAGAGAGAGAGAGAGGGGTATGCGAATAGGGCATTATTTAACAAGACACAACTTTACTTCCTTCTAGCCAACACCTCAAAAAGCCAAGTTCTAAAAAAGTCATTTTGCTTGTGAGTGTTTGTGTGTGTAATTTTCTAAGGAATTTTGAAGTTAGCTCAATGCATTGTCATCCTTCCTTTTGGCTATAGCACAGGCAGCACCACAGGAAAGGAATTATATATATAGCGTGTGGCTGTATGCAGAGTTCTAGCGTTTCCTGCAATTTTCTTTCTTCCGAGTTGTTTGTTTGTTGTTGTTTTTTCTGATTTGACTCTTGTTGTTATAATAAGAGACGGGAAAAACAATGGTTTGTAATGTATCGTCTTGCTTTTTGCATAATATTTTATGTTTGGCAATAAAGCGAATAATTTACTAGATTACAATTTTATGTACTATATAATATTGTATAATCTTAAGTAATATTATGGACTTTTTAAAGTAGCATGGAAAATGGGATGTTGAAGGTAAAGAATATATATATATATAAAAGGCATGCAAATATTTATTATGCATATAATTTTGTAAAGGATGATGGGATGAAAAAGTTGAACATTCCTTTATGAAAAATTTATGTATTATTATAATTCCATGAGAAACATTCACAGATGCCTATAAACAGCATAATAATCAACCCTTTTTCTGATCGTATTAAAATTATAATATATGTAAATTTTTCTGTATATGAACAAGAAAGAACAAGAAAAAAAAGAAGAAAAATATTTTTCCCGTGTTTTACCTTTTAAAGGTGACTTTATGGCAGCCTCTATTAGTCCACTTAGCAGTTGGCCGGACTTTGAATCTTCTGCCAAGCCAGCACTGAAAGTCGCGAGGGCGTCGGCATGCTTGCCAAGGCATTGCAATGCAACACCTTGTCTGTAGTATGCCTATTTTGCAAGAAGGAAAAAATATAAAAAATAAATAAAAATATTACATTCGTTAGCATAAATAAACATACAACGACATCGCTTTACAAAAAACGAAATCGTGATATGTAAAAAAATGCATAATACACAACAATGATAAACTTGATGTAACATTTGACATTAGAATGGACTCATACGATTGTATTTGTTTTGTAAATATATATCCGGTTTAGATTTTTTACAACAGATAAAAAAAATTCAAAAGAAAAAAAGGTAAGATGACAAAAAAAATTGACATTTCTTTTAAATTTTAAATGAGCATAATACATACATACACACATACCTTTGACCATTTTGGGTTGAGATCCCGTGCTTTCAAAGCATCCTGAAGAGCACGCGGAAACTGTCCTAATTTGATGTACGCAGCGGATCGATTGGAGTAGAGTATGTGATTATCAGGATCAATCTTGAGAGCTTCAGAGTAGAGTGCGACGGCAGTCTGATAGTCTCCACTTTCACAGGATGCATTTGACTGTCGAACAATGTCAAGAAATATTTGTCTGCGAGACGCGGTTGTATTACCGCTCGATAATCGTGACATTGCAGACGATTCCACAGCCAACTCTGAATCACAATTCCGCTTCTTCTTCTACTGTTGTTGATTAGTGGTGTACGTGTACACACAAGAAGAAAGGTTCATCATCATTCACCAAACAATCCAATCCAAGTTGTTAATGTATGATTGCCGAATATCATTATTTATTTGCCGTCGTCCAGCCGCAGCCACAAACCATTATCATCATCATCACAGCATCATCAGCATGTTCATTATTTCACCATCATCAGGAACATCATCATCATCGTACACAAGTAGAATGAAACAAATGGATGATAATCGGACATGGAAAAAAAGTATACATGGATATACGAGGATGAGTGTTTCCGAAATTCGTCGGTTCAGGTGCATGGAGGTACGTACGTATGCACATGTGAGAAATGTTTTTTATATAGTGTGGCACCGCAGCAGCAACAACATCAGTGACATGAAACAAAGTCAAACAGGAAAAAAACAATTTTGAGTTGTTAGTTCTCTCTCTCTCTCTCTCTCTTTTCTCATTCGCGTTACCTTTTTTTAAGTTTGTGGAATTATTAGAGAAAATAAGTATTTTCTCAGAATCACCGCAAACATACACACACACATAAAGCAGCAACGGGCAAAATATAAAAAGCATTTTGAATTGTATTACTATTACTACTCCATACATAAGTGCATTGCATTGCATAGGTATATCATCATCATCATCATACAATGTAGCCAAGAAACACTTTTACACTTACTACCTGTGTGTGTGCATCTCGCTCTTTCATATAGAGCACGCACAATAGATAGTAAGTCTGTGTTAGTCTTCTAGTGTATTAGGCAAAGCAGCAAGACATTCAACAAAGTCAAAGCAAGAAATGGAATATTTTTTGGATTCTCAAAATGGTAAAGCTTTGAAAATGTTAAACCGAAGCTCAATTCACAGGCTTTTTTAGCTAAGGCATTACTACTATTATTATTACCATTACCACTAACCACCACCACCACCACCATCAGCTATTACCTATAGAGGCTCTTGAGATGATGAAATACCGTGAACAACCCTGAAAAACTACTGCATGCATACTACAACAGCAGCAGCAACAACAACATACAAGAAAGTTAAACAAGTAAGTATACAGGTAAGCACGGAATACCAACTGGTACCGAAGAAGAAGAAGCAAGGAGATAGAGAGAGGGAGTGAGAGCTGAAGAAGAAGCAGCATCATGATCAACATCACTCTACATGGCAGGATTAATATTATGAGAAGAGAGTAATGATGATGATGGTAGTCGTCGTAACTGCTCTCTCTCTCTCTTGTGCTGCACAACAGAAAGAAATATTTACCAGGCAGCAGGTAGCAGGAGCAAAGGAGAGATGAACAAGAAGGGTTTGCTTGCTCTCTATAACGGTGGGTAAGGTAATAGAAGGAGAATAACTAGTTGGAGGAATGCATGTAATAGGTGGTGTAATGGATGAGAAAGGAGATCTAAATTAGCATGTGGAGACAAAGAAAAGCAGGTGGAGTGGATCTAATGAGTACTTTGGATTCTTAAACTGACTGACTGAGTGCGTGTCTGACTGATGAGCTAGATAGAACTGGCTCCTTTATTCCTTTTAGATTACTTTAACTTTTCCCTACAATGATGAAGATTATAGTCAAGAAGAAAATGATGAGGATCATCATGCCAATATACATACATACATGCATTCAACATTACATACACCATGTACATATATTGCATCAGTGCAATAATGCATGTAAGCTCCTTCATATCTTTTTTACACAACCGGGAGTACGGTTTTTTTTGTGCATTAAATAATAATTTAATATTATCATTATTATTATTCCTTTCCCTCTGCTCATTTTGCCACTTGTACTATCAACGACGCTGCCTCAACAATCGTGTTTTTTCACAAAGTGAATTACTACAACAATATGTTTTGTAAAAATATATATATTTATATATTTCTAAATAATAATAATAAACATCACTCCGTACGTACATTTTTTTTACTAGTAGCCAGAACCACACGGCTACTTTTTCAGTACAATAATAATAATAATAATAACAATAATAAAGACAAATCCGTGACCGAGAAGAAAAACTCGGATAAAAATGAGCATCCCTCTCGTTTTAACCCTTAAAAAATTCTACCAGAGGCTATCTTTGGATCTTATGCAACTCTGAAACATACATGCGCTGTTGTTGTTGATTGTCGTTTTCTATGAGCACCATACGGCCATTTTCACACAGATTTTTATTTTAAAGTCTTCTTATTACTTGATGATGATGATGATGATATGTACACATCATTGTGTATGTGTGGCAATGAATACAACCTGTTCCCGTATATTACCAACAATAACGTCAACAACATCAACAAAAAACGGCGACGACGATGACGACAAACGTGACTAAATTTGCTGGCTCATATACAACAAAAAAAGATGGTCTTTTCAAAGAAAAAAAAAGCAGGAGAGAAACATATTCACGCACGTTCTCCCTATATTATTTTCATGTTCAACTATCATGTTAACTACTTTTTCCACACTACAACAACAGCAACATCTCTCACACATACAAAAAATATATATCAGTTATAAAAAGTACACACTTCCAAAAAGCACATCCATCTATCCCCGTCGATCCAGCATGCCCACATTATTATTTTTGTGCATTTGTATAAATTCATCATCTCTCCTCTGCTTTCAAGATTCCAAATTGTTTTTTTACTATCATCATCGTCCTAATGCATGAAAAATGTGAGTGAGATTTAAAAAAAAAATAAGTTGAGAGTTGATAAAAAAAATGCATTCATTCTTGACTTGTGTTGTTGTTTCTTTTTTTTGCTTGCTCCATAACAACGTAATGTTACGTAACAGGGAAAAACATCACTGCATATGCCCAGTGATTACGAAGAGGACAACGAAAAGAGTGGAGATGGAGAAACTGTAATAAGGAAGGATGCTCTGATGATCATCATCATCATGAAGGCAACAATGGCAGCCTTGAGGGATGAAATGAACGTGATCAAAGTGTGTACAATTCATCCATGATGATGTGTGCTGATACTCCCGAAGACATTGAGCATGGCATATATGTAGGTCTACAACATGGATACTCCAGCAAAATGTGCATTAGAATGGAAACTATTATCTCATCATCAAAAACGGCATTAGCGAGTTTCATCATCAACTCCCTTTGACTTTTTTTATCACTCAACTCAAGTCACCACCAAAAAACCACTGCTGTTATCAATATCCAGCAAAAAGCTTAAAGGAAACTTTTATTTAAAAAACGTTCTGTCCCGGCATTTATAAAAACTAGGTACATACATTATTTTACGTTCAAGTAAATAGGGATTTTGAACTGGATTGGAAAAAAAAACTGAATTCTATAACCTCGACATATTTGTCAAATCAAATGCATCCTCCTGATCAAATGCAATTCATACTTGAGTCGTCATGTTTTCATCATGATTTCCTTCAAAAATCATCCCAAATTCCCTCAAGGATTCCTTTCAGCTTGCATTTGGAGTAATACAAAAACAAAAACACCTTTTTTATAATACAAAATCACACACATGAAATAACTCACTTTTATCAAATATTCTGACATGATTTAACCTTTTGTGATATCCTTCAAATGCCATTCCCTATCAGATGACTAGTTGAATTTCCCATTAAACAAGCTATTTTCAACATGGTATATTTGTTACAAAAAGGAATTGTGGCGTGTTCCGACGACGACGACGACCAACACAAAACCAAGATATATCTCTGCTCTTTTCTCTGCTGCTCCTTGTTTGCTTGATTAAAAATACCTTGAAAGTAAGGGAGTCAGAAGGGAAATGGTTTATTTGGGAGGAAGTTTAATGCTCAACTGCGCAACCCAGTTTTTTCTTGTTGTTTAAAAAAAACAATTTTTAAAGGAAATCAAGTAATATTTAGATAATCTGAAGAAGTAAGTAATGCTAAATGTCAATATAATAAATATTTTATGTC
>JAHZNC010004254.1:0-18157 GCA_027744095.1 Zhuqinia jingwanae | reverse complement strand
CTGCTTAAGTACCCAAGTACATGCACACACAAATAAGCAAAGCCAGCATGAAGACACACATGCCCGCTTTTCAGCCTCCCCATCTCCACAGCAGCAACAACACCACCCCCACTACCACCACCACCACCGTGCAAATCCATTTTCTGATATCACTTTCACAATGAAATCTCTTCAAATAAGGCTAATATATGCTGTTCTTTTGCTTGAATACGTGTTATAACAACAACAACTAATCTATCCACTTTTACTGCAGTCACACAGCCATTTTCTTTGTTCTTGCTGGCCTGATCGGTCAGTCGGTACAGTTGCACCCACATGCTTTCAAATGAGTATGATGATGAAGACATGAAAAAAAAATATAAAAAATATATAGCGTGACAGCTGTACCTACAGCTAGGACAAGGGCAGGGTAGGAGCAACGACAAGGCGCTATAATTCCACAATAAAGGAATTATGTCAGAATTGATTAGAGACAGGCGAGGAGCACCTAGCAGAGCAGTGGAGCAAAATCCCATTGAAATACATTATTATTATACAAAGCACAGCTTTTATGTGCCTTTTTATGTGTCATTTTGTGCAACATTCTGTCGTTCATGTCATAACGCAAAAATATCTCCTTTTACGAATTTGATATGATATGACCAGCAGAACCAAAGCTCATTCATTGCTTCTCGGAATACTATTTTGTAAAGGTAGTGTAATAACATAATGAACAACTAAATGTGTACTCTAATAAGCTTTCACATCTACATTCAAGTATACCCACACTGATTTCGGAGCTGAGATAGTAATTTTCCATAATATACTATAGTGGTTTGAAACAACGGTAAAAAAATTAATGACGTGACAAACCGAGAGCAATTATCCTGTTGACTAATAACGAGCTCATTCACGTTCCCCCTCTCTCCTCTGCCTCGCATTTCTAAGCAGCACACATAATATGATGTCGTGTACCTTTACATTATTACAGAGGAACCACAATACTATATCCCCTACACAAAGTGTAGTGTCTACTGCTTCCATATAAATTCCTGAACAAAGCACTAAGTGACCATGTAGTAGTAGTAGTAGCACTATATTCTATAATGATATTAGTATTATTTAATATATAATTGTGAAGTTTATTTACAGCTCACGTGGGTAGTAGGAAAGAGAAAATGATGACGTGCCAGGGTAGTGGTGCTAGCGTGTTTCGGACGTAATATATTACATTATCATGTGTGCTATATAATATGCAGTACAGTAATCACTCACTCCACCACTATTACTACTACTACTACTACTACTACTATTGCTACTACTACTATACTATAGAGCAACCGCCTCCACAATATTATATACTACTATATAATATGCTTACTAACTTCCCTTGTCCCATAATTAACTTCATATCCGTTTTTGACCAAGTGACAACTTTATCAAGAATGAAGGAAGGTGGGGTGTCGTACACCATAAAAGTGTTTTTTATTATTATTACCACGGCTATTTGTGAATAACTGCGGCTACCCAAAATTGTGTACAAGTATATGGTATGGTAAGCAAAGTTCTCACTAACATAATGAGTACTTTCACTTGCTATTAAAATTTTGGACAATCACTGTTGGACTGTTGGCGAGCGGGGGAATACGAAATTACTCAAAGAAAAGAGATTGAATTAGGTAATCTAATGAAAGTAGTATCATTTCATACTATATCAAAAATATGTGAAATGACGACTCAGTGTACAAAAAAATTTCATTAGGTAATTCAAGTAAATCATAAAGCCATCACACACGTGTGGTTGTTTTGCACTGTGTGTTCTTTGTTTATTGGAAATTGCCTACATGCAATTAAAGTCAGCTAATGAACATGGGCTGAAGTTTGTGTAGGTGTACTTTAGAAATCAAATCATCATTATGATGCAATTATACATATATGGATGACTATTATTGGAAACAAAAAAAACATTCGGATTATGGGAAATTGACACTCCTTTGTAATACGTATATGGATATACGTACATATTTTCTCATACATTTCAGACCACTTTTTTGTACTTTCGCTATCATATCATGATAATGATAGCGTTTTCAAATAAATCTATTAAAATATGTGCGTTCACTAATTGGGAAAACACGCGCCATTCGTTATATTTTGTATGCACTTTTCTTTTTTACTTTACATTGGTGCTGCAAACCAGGCTACATCATTCATATGTGTGGACGATGATGATGATGATGATGCATGTTTTAAGAAAAAATATATAAAAGCATAGGCCAGTTTATTCAATGCATAATAATGTATTACATTATATACATACATCCCTCTCGGTTTGGTGCCACCACCATCACCGGTGTACATTTTTTTTGCTACTGTTGCTACTTACTACAGTAGCATCAGTGCTGCGGCATTACTGCTTACTTGAATATATTATGTATGTTGTATGAAATTGCTCGCAATGTATTTCAATACATGTTATGTAATATTATGGCTTGTCTGTTCAACTTTCTCTTTATAGTCTATCATAAATATACACTTTGTATACTTTAAAAGGGAGATAGAGAAGAGAAGAGAGAAGTGTATGAAGGTTGTAAACTAATTCTATTTACTGATCCTCTCTCTCTCTCACTCTCTCTCTCACTCTCTCTCTCTCTCTCTCTCTGGCTTGGTTAGCAAAAAAAAAGAAGGAAAAGAGGGAAAAAGAGGAGAAAGAAGAAATGTAAGTCAAGCTACGGAAGGAGTCACATCTTTCCTCTTCCTTCTAAATTTTCTTTCTTTGTTGTTGTACATAAATATACGTGGTTGGCTGTAGTATAAATTCGTACAAGACAACCCTGTTTACATACACACACTTGCTTACATGCAAAATAAAAAGCAAATGGCACAAATAGCAGTCGAGGGCGGATTTGTATTCAGAAATGAAATGAATGATGGTCGTAAAGCATTTCCATCCAGTAATGTATGCATCTTCAAATATAATATAACATACATATGCATAACATATTATATGTATATGCGTGTACATTTTTTGTTATACTGTCAGTCAGTGAGTGAAACATACACAACTTATTTTTTCACGGTATATAATACACAAAATTTGCTTGTTTTTTTTTATAGAGAATAGCCGTGTACAATGGCCTATAAAGGATAAAATAGCCACATTTCCAACTTGGGTTTTCCTACACGACAGACAACATAGGACAAAAATGTACGTCATCATTGTTTGGATGATACAAACACACACACACGTAAACACAAGCATATACATTTTTTTGTTTTATGACGCTAACTTTCGGAGTAGAATTTTTTTGTAATATAAAATAGAGACATTACTATTATGTTTGGTCTGGTACACGGTATTATTTTGGCGGACATAGCATATATGTATATAATCTTCCTTGATTTTGCCAGTTGAGTAAAACGAAAGTGTAACCTTTTTTTCTTAGCAAACATGAAAATGATTTGAATAAAGTTGATAGTACGTCTTACCAAAAACACTTTTACAGATATTCTAATAATAGCAATAACGTCGTAGCCCATAATATGCATTTTTTGTAATAATAAACCTGTCTGTTATTATTATTATTATTATTATTATTATTATCATTTATTATTGTATGAATAAAGAATGTAAACCGATGTGAAATTATATTATTTTCTTCTAAGTAAGTGCATGAAGCGTTTATTTTTTTATGAGCCAAAGATGATGACGGGGATCACATTACTTTGTTATAAAAAATACTACCACACAAAGCTCTTGTTGTATTATGATTACCATGTAGAGAGGTACACGAGTGTAATAGCTGGTTATAATACATTTGTCTGCGTATGTGTGTGTGTGTACAAAGTATTCCTTCATAAATTTACTGTCTCTCTTTTGTTGTAAATGTTATGTATGTTGTCCTCGTAAATAAAAAAATGAAAAGATGAATCTTTTTTTCCTTCTTATTCATATACCATGAGACTATCAACATTTACTGTGTGAGTGTTATGTGGATTCCTGCAAATTTTTTTTTAGCAGCACAGCAACATTTCGGATCATAAACGATGACATTGCGTCAGCGATAACTTTATAGAGATTTACTTTTTTGTATCCCATGAGTCTAAGTAAGCATTACAAACTACAATGTGTAAAAATCTGCAAACACCAAAAAAAAAATATATATTCAGCTGACCATGTCTTGTCAACAAGACTGACGCATAAACCATTATACTTTTATTGATGATGATGATGATGATGACGATATAAAAAAGGTATCTACGTAGATATCGTTTTTTAAGATGCTTCAGATATCTAACTACTTATGTAGGTATATATATGTGTAATCACGTTCGTATCAAATTCCATAGCCAGGAGCCATTTGACCTCTTTTTAAGGGTAATTTTGGAGAACCGGGTTCAAATTCCGTTTTCCTTTTGTCAGTAACTTCGTATCATTTATAGGTATATGAAGTGCTTAAAGGAATAATCAATAGGTAAAGTTAAATAAACGTACGTACGTACACGCATCATGCAGATTATGAGGAAATCCAATGGGTGGAAAGGCCTTGCTTAATGGGTGTCCTATTTAGCACAATTGTATTATCTAATATGTGGATTTTGGGGAGGACCTTGAAAATGCATTATTCACTTGTACACACAATATCATCATCATCATGATCATCAATGATCACTTAGGATTCCTGCCATTCCCACACTGCTTACTTACCGCATACTTTCCATTCAGCATGAGTACATTATTATCATTATTGCTACACTATCATCATCACCACCACCACCACTGCTCAATCCCCTTTTTGTGTAATGTTATATAAACCCTATTGTCTTTCTCTCTATGCCTGCCTGTTAAAACACGCACGTATTTGCACAGACACAGAGAGAGAGAGAGAGAGAGATACACACTCAAAAAAGAAGGGCGAATGGGAAATGTGAAATGAGAGAAATTGTGTGCTTCGTCGACGTCGTTGTTGTTGCTGTTGTTGGAACAGGGAGCAAAGTAAGTAAGTAGCCGCGCCGTGAGTAAAACGGTATAATTTTCCTGATGGCTTCACTGAGATTTTATTCGTTTTGACGATGACGATGATCAGGATGACGGTAATGCTTACTATAACTGTTTAGGATATCCTCCTGGTCTCGTAACAACTTCCTTTACTTGTTTATCAAGAACGTCTCATCACTACGTCATTCATGTGTGCAAGTTGTCTTGCTAATAGAACAGAGCCGTTTTTTTGGTGTCTTCTGTGTGAACTGCTCCTGGTTGATGTACGTATACCATCTACCATTTATATAATTTTATACCTATCGCGCTGTTGTGTATATTATGTGGAACAACATTTTATATCGGCCTCCTTCTACGCATTAAATATTTAGAACCATCACGATCATCATCAGCAATCATATTCTATTTATGCTGATCAGCTTGGAAAACAGTTTTTTAGCCCTCCACTTTCCACTAACACCGTCATCATCAAAGGACAAAAACCAAACAAACGGGGTTAGCACCTCCCAGTAAGGAGGGAGGCGTAAAAAGTAGTAAACAATTACGTATTTTTTTTTTAGATTCTCCCATGCTGTTCCAACGAGCAATTTTCAAACGCTTGTGATGACTATGACTATGATGATGATTACCGCAGAATGTTCATTTTATTTACTAGAATAAGGCATTTATTTTCAATTGACAAAATATACATTGTAGGTACATATTTATATGTAATGCTAGCAATTGTACGCAGAGTGAAGAAAAAACAAAAGAGAAATTTAATTATTACTTTTTATCCTCTTGTGGTCGTGGTATATCTATTAATACCTTCAATTTTTATCAGGTTGCCCCTTCATTCTCATGACGAGAATGGGAAATATCGGCCACAAAATAGTGAATAAGTGTAATTGTTATGATCGTTGCAGTTGTTGCTGCGAGAGAGCAATTTCATTTATTGGTAAATTGTATAAGGATATATTCATTTAATTGTCGGCTCATTTGACAAGTAGAATGTGTGTGTGAACAGTTCGGCACACTAATTAGCAACATCTGTGACTTGACTTGGAGAAGAAGAAAAATGAGGAAACATAATAGTAGTAGAAGCAGCAGCACTGGGACTGCCGATACATGTACCTAGTAAATTTTTTAACGCAGACCACGTATGTATATAAAAATACATGACTTGCTCTCTATTTATTTACATACAATACATGTTCTCCGAAATATGTAGCCACTAATTTTTGATCGAGGGAAACGATTTCCAATAATCGTCATCATGATCATTTCCCTATTTTACACCATAATTTAATTAAATTCATGACTTGTTAATATACTTTGATATAGGTTGCTGGAACATTTATGCAATACAAACTGCTCATGAAAAAAAAGCTGAAAAATAGTTTTGTTTCAGAAATAGGTACACATATACATATATATCGATTAGTAAATATAAATAAATATAATAACATGTATAATATCTTACCTGTGACGAAGCCGATGGTGAAAACGAGTAAAGCTTTCAGAAAAAACTCCATTTTGCAGGACAATAAGGTATCCGTCGTTGACATATAAAAGTTTTGGCTTATAGAATTTTTTTTTATTGTGAGGGAATACCCAAGTATGTCGCGTTTGGATTGCCCAATGTAGAACTGGCCCCAATTACAAAAAAAAATTTGGTCTTCTACAACAACATGCTTGCGTACTTTTTACACAAACAAAAATTGTACATGAAAATATTATTGTTGGTAATCAAAAATTCTTTGCAGAAAATAAAAATTAGTAGCTAGAAGAGATGAATACGTTGTCTCTGTGCAAATGTTTTCCCCGTGTATTGAGGAGCCCCGCTCGTTCCTGGAATAAATAATACAGGTGATAATTTGAATTTGATTGCTGGAACGTTTTGTTTTGGGTTTTGTTGTTCAAGAGGGTAATGACTGTGCATGTACCGAGAAGAAGGTAATTACACGCCCCAGCAGCAGCCGTAGCAGAGGCAAAAGAATGTCAATGTCCAATATTTAATTACTTTTACTTACTTAAGTTTTCCCCTCACTGCTTTCTAGCTATTTTTCGAGAGTGTACTTAGGAAATTGATAATAATAATATCCGTGACAGCAGTGGCGAGTAGTTCACAAAATGCAGTTGCGGTTATGGTTTGCGCGGTGAATCCACTAGATATGGAAAAGGAGAAAGAGAGGGAGAGAGTGGTACCATAAAGTAAACACTTGTAAAAGAGCTCCAGGAGGACTTTTTTTTAGACCAGCTGCTTTCCAAGTGTCTGATTCGCACAAGAAGGAAGACCAAAGCACTAAACACTCTTTTAATTATGAACAGTGATATAGGTATATGTATCTATATATCCTTTCCGTTATTTCCTTGTCCCACAGTAAAGCAAATAGACATACACACTATTACTACTACTAAATACTACTCTGTTTACTCGTCTCAATCTCGGTAACCAGCAGCTTCCTTCCTTGCTGTTTCTTGTGTACAATGCCACATTATTAAACTATAATATGTAGACAGCAATATAGTAACAATTTAGCGATGAACCAACAAATTTTCTTTCGTTTAGCAATGGTTTTTCCTCCGTACTCAACTTTCACTCCAGCCCTTGCTTTTATACTGATTTAGACTAGCGAGGAGGGTGAAGTAAATCCCCGTTTTCAACTCTCTCTCAAGTCTTCGCAAGGACTTGTTACCGGTTTCGTGCGTATAGTGCACGTGGTATGGCTGTCGCCTTCGGTTTCAATAGATGAGGTGAGAGACCTGTGGTGGCTTAGTTGTGCGTAGTATAGAGTAGTGATATGTATATGCTTTCCTTTTTATTTGAGTGCCATCCTCCGTTTAACCTTCTCTACAGATTTTTGTTGTGGCTGCTCTTCTTCTTCTACGTCTGATGATGCAACAAGGGCAGATATAGTAGACGAGGCAAGAAATCTTCTTCAGAGAATGTTGTTTGTATAGAGCATTTGGGCGATGATGCCGTTATTTCTGATGATGATGATGACGATGATGGCAAACAAACTTAGCAAAGAATGGTTTTGGTGCAAGGTTCTTCTTCTTGTACAAAGATTTTTGGTTTCTTGTTTTGCGTCTTCATACAACTTCTTATTCTTCCCAAGCTGAGCTTTCCTCGAGAAAGAGAGTGAGAGAGAGAGTTTCTAATAAATTGATTCAGCAAACCAATACCGTTCCCACTTCCCGCTGCCAGGCAGATTGTATTATGCGAGTTTTTTTTTCACTACACACAGCTGGAGCAGCAGATGCACAGGAAAAACAGTTTGTTTTTCCTTTTCGCAAAACAAGTCTGTTTCCACAGATACAAGTTAGTCGGTAGGAGGTGGTAAAAAGTGAATAATAATAATAATATCAATATAAAGTTTTTACAAGTTTATTTTGCAAGAAGTACTTCTTTACACTTTTTTATTATGTTTCTTTCCTGTCGTTCTCCCGTTACGTCGCAATACCTTTCAGTTTGCTATTTTGATATTCACTGTATCACCATTTTTTGGATCAGGTTTTTTTTTCGTCTATGATTTACAGTTTCTTGGGTCTGTGCAAAGTATGATGATATCTTTGTATATTTATACAGATATTTATATGTTGCACGTCGATTTCTTTCTTTCTCTCTGCTTACGTTTTCTTCTTCTTGCTTTGTCTTTAAGAAGTTTTATTTAATTGTCACAAGTTGTCCTATTTAGGCAAATTTACACTTTACGCTTTTGTTTTGAAAAGTGATAAACGCACGAGCTGTTCCTCACTGTCAAACTAGGTTCCCTTTTTTTATATATACGGTTTGCTCGATAATGATATGGGAGACGCGATTTTTTTTCTACACTACGTTTTCCCAAATGTTAATGAGAATCTGTTTTGTTAAGCTTTTACTTGGATTTAAGTGATTTGTTTTTAGTAATTTGTCATTTCTAGCGCAGCAGCAGCAAGCATTGAGGAAGGAAAAACTTTTCGATAAAAAATCATTCTTTTTGGTAGCACGTGACCAAATGTATACGAAAATGTTTTTTTCTCGCACGAGTAACATTAATTTAAACGACAATAGGGTTATATGTATTTTGTAGTAGTTCTTTTTAAAAACTTGGTGCCGAAGAAGATAATAAGGGTCTTCTTGGGTATACTTTTTTTTGTTCAAATAGGTATGTATATAATTACATAGTAATTAGGTCACACCACATAAAATCCGTTTTAAGTTTAAGTAGCACAACTGGGAAAATGTGTTGTGATGATCTAATGTGAATAGGATACAAAAACTTCACAGTTCCAAGTGACGATGATGCGTTGTTGAGGTTGTTGGTTGGTTGTAAGTTGAAAGGTAGATATCCACGTGAATTATGTTTGTTGAGATTGTCTATTAGAAGGGAAAAAAGAAAGATGATATTTTTTGGTGAGATAAGTTATCATGTTACATCTTGCTTATTAAAATGTATATTCCACACACACACACAAGAGTTTATTAATGCAGTCAGACTGGTTGCTAGTACATAGCGAAACATAATAGCTTCATCTGCTTTATAAGATCATTCGGTCTGGAACGTGCATACGTACGTACGTGTGCAAAATTAAGATTGTATCTCGAAAGTCGGTTGTTGGTCAGATTGACATACAATTTGGAAAATAAGCTTAAAAACAGTTGAAGTACAGCAAAATTAATGTAATTAAACCGATTATATTAAAATTTGTTTCGTAGATCAGCTACTTTGTTATTTCGTTAAGATAAAAAAGATTTTTCAAATTTTTACTTCTTTTGTGATTATCTTTTCTTTTCTCATTTTGTAATATGATAATAGCGTGTCCATCATCTGTGAACATTGTTGTATTTTTACTTTGTTCATTCCCATAAGCCTACAAACTTTTTAGACAGTAGCTTGGGCTAGTTAATGCATGAGATAATGATATGATGTTCTTATGTGTAGTAGTAGTATTATTAAAGGACCGACAAAACATAAAAAAGTATATTAAGCCAACAACATGCACTTAATTTAACAAAAAGTTTTTCCACGAAAAAGTTTTTTTTTCTGGTGGGAAATGAATAACAAGCATACTTTATTTACAAAAAACATAGTATCTAATACCAATTTTGAATGAATAAAATATTAAAAGAAATTAATATTTTTTAAATTGAGATCATTTCTATTAATGGTTATTGTGAGCAGCTACGGCTAAATACGCTGCTACTAGAATATATTCGTAGCCCATGTTAGTGAATGGGGTCATTTGTTATTGCAATTACTGCAATTAAAGCTGCTTGTGATCTCATTGTGTCCTATTACCAACAAATGAAAATGAAATGGATGGATGTTTTGGTTTTGATGGATTTGACCTTGTGACCTCAGTTCATGGAAGAGCAGCAAGATCAAGATCAAGTTGCTATTCTAGAGTGCTCCAAGCGATAAATCACAGCAAATTGCATAAAATTAAAATATTTATAATGTTGGTGGAACGATGATAATAATAATAATAATAATAATGAAGAACCAACATATTTGCTTGTAAAAATATATAAGCAGAATTTTAACCAACTCATTTTTGTGTATAAAATTAATATCAACCTATTCATTTCAACATGTTCTTATTTAGTATTTTTCTGCAATCGAATTTGTAATGCATTGGGTTTATTGACTTTCCCAAATTGAAGCTTTTTCAACAATAATGGATGCGTAGAATTTTATCTTTTTAATATGATAATAAGAAAAATATTTAAAAAAAAAAATTAAAGTATTTACTTTAAGCAAATTACAAAAACAATTCTTGAAAAAATACAATAACTTGAATTGACATCAGTAAAATTACAAAGAGTCGCAAGTTTAATGAACTTTTATATGAAGTTTGTGCCACTTACTCTTTCTAGTAACAAAAACATTGCATGTCAACATTTACATGGGGAAAAATACATATTTTTTTAGGTAACGTATATGGCGCTTTTATAAAGCTACTGATATGAGGATTCGTTTTGGGGGAACGTGAATCATGATGGGTCAAAACAATTTATTTTGAACATTTTTTACTGATAAAAAATATACCCGATATTAAACCAACCGAAACCATTTTTTTTGTTTTAAAAACCCAGAGTTTTACGTATATATGCAGAGGGGCGTCCATACATTTACTATTGCAAAAGAAACAAAATGTTGAATGCATCTTCTTCTCTGGTCAGTTGACCATATATGTATGTATACTATACACATTCAGTAAGTAGAACATGTCTGTCGGAAACAAAGGGGTCAAAATGGCGAAAAAGAAATTCATCTCACTTCCGTCCCCTTTTTTGTCTATCTTTTCTTTTCCCTTTATATTTCTTTCGTTCTTCCTTTCGGGTGTTAGAAATGATTTCCTCATCCGTCCTATCTAGTTACTTTTGCTGTAAAAAAAGTTCTTTCTGACTGACCACATTGCAGTGCACATCACACACATACAGAGTACATCTCTCCCTCTAAATGCATGATGTGTTGTGAGGATTTCAAACAGCTTTTCTTAAGCTGAGATATACATAAAAGTTGTTATTCAAAACTCTGACATTGTGAAGAAATCAAATAAATCCAAAAACTGGGAAAATGCGTTTTCTTTTTTTTTGTATATCAATCTGTTTTTTTTCAACGAAGACTTGACGTCTGTTGTATATTTATTACTTAAGTGTGTGTGTCCTACAAAATACTTCATAGCGCTTCATCTTTTATTTTCGCGGTCAGGCCAAGGCAACAACAAAGATATTAGTTTTTTTCTCTGTTTACGTTTGTTTTCTCCCCGCAAACATATAGGTTGTATATATGAATATAAAAAGCCACCTTTAAAGGAAAAAGAAGAGAATTTAAATCATGAACCTATACGCATACTTATATACAAACAAACACGAACATGAGAGAGAGAGAGAGGAAAAAAATGGAGGGAAGATATCTTGAGAAAAGAGAGTGGCAGTGTGCTCTTATTCGATATAACTTGAGTCGAGTGAGAATTGAAGAAAAGCCTTTGGGAGGCCGAGAGGAAACTGGATTGTTTGGTAGATTGGATTTAAAGGCTTCTCACTCTCTCGCCCTTTCTTCCCTTCTCCCATTCCTTTTCCTTCTCAATTTTTTTTTAAACAAAAACCTTTTACTTTTTTTACCCGGTCGGTCAGTTAGAGTGTGTTATATGTTGCATTCTCTAGACTGAACTATGCTTGTGTCTTGTGAACAGTCATGATTTAAAAAAAAGAGAGAGAGAAAAAAAATCTCAGTCAAACCAACAGCCACAATTTCCTTTCCTTCTTTGCCAATTCTGTCAGTATTTTTCGTCTTCTAGTTCTTTTTCCCTCTCTGTTACTCCCGCTACCACTACCAGAGTAGTCCCGATATATATGTCCTTGGTTCCAACCCGATAACGACGGTTTAAAAAACGTATTCACACAATAATACTTGTCCCAGTTTATTATAAATATTAGAATTCAACATTCTAAACTGCATTCACTCTTCTCCAACAACACGAATAGTGCACAAATTATTTTATGAACAGACAGCCTCTGCACGATGCATTGAGACAGTTTTATATTTCATCTTTCTAACAAGTTGGCGGACATACATACATGCCATCACCAAAGAGGCAGGAACAACGAAACCCTCACCAGAAGAGATATTATGATGATGGCAAAAAGGATTTTCCGTCAGCTCATGTCATTCTTTTTTTCTGGGGAGCGGTGACCACTACTACTACTACTAGTTTATTCGTTTTATAGTTCACAAAGTATCATCATCAGAGAAAATACATACAGCTTTTCCGTTTTAGTAGGACAAGTAGTAGTGGTGGTGGTGGATAGTGGCAGCGGTGGTGGTTGTCTCTTTTCTCAACATACCAGATCCTCTTCTTTACGCAGCTTTCCCTGTCACTGGACTACGGCTACTCTGGGAATAGCAAGAGCTCCTACTGACTGACTTGACTATACACACCACTGCATCATCCCCATTACTTATCTAATGTACGACATTCATCCTTTCCAGAAATTGAACAAGGGATAAAAATCACTGCAACACTTTTTCTTATTGAATTGAATGTGTGTCCTTAAAAAACCGGGGAATATGATGATGATGATGATACTTTTGTGTTGTTGGATTATTGTACACACACAAAAATGGAGAACCTTAATACACTTATATATAGATCAATAGGGTGTTTTTAAACGTGGGAATGTACAATAATCTGTTTTTATCCTTTGCGATCTAACCAAAAAAGGGAGGGCAAAAGAGAAGTGTATAGTAGTATCTTTGAAAATGGAGAAAATATTTTTTAGGTAAAGCTATTTGATGGTGTGTAAAAATAGCAGATTGTTGCAATAACAACAAAAAAAATATCCCATAAAAAGAAGCATTTGTAAGTTTGATTTGATGGAGTAATCTCGTAATATTGGTCAGTGGCATGGCGGACAAGTCACAATGTTGCCCATCTTTTTCATCGCACTTAATGTTCCCACATGTACTCACGTAAAGTGTTGCAAATGTTGCACATATTTTCCAGCTTTAAAATATTTTTGTGCTCGCAAACTTGGCTCGCTCCATACTTGCATACATACTTGTTACAAAGGGTTTGTACTGATATGCAAATATTACAAGGGGATAATATTACATTTTTGCGAATCTCACAAATAAAAAACATTTTTATTTGGATTCAAGTGTAGAGCTGAACTTTTATACATTTTTTGAAGTCTAAAAGCAACTTATTTGTAAATCAATGGTGTGTTTTTTATTGAATATGATTTCATTATTCATGTCAGTTTATTCTGGGGATTTTGTTGTTTGGGTTTTTTGTGTGTGTGTGTGTGTACTCTGTAATTTACCTCACAGCTTTTGTTTCCAAACTCTTTTTTATTTACGATGGCGTAAGCCATATAAATTTCCGATATTATTTATATTTGGCTTCCTTTTTCTCGCTTCGTATTTTATTCTTTTCTTTGCGTATTACATTATCTGAGCGGCCTGCCTGAACGCATGTCGTTCTCGTTCCAACCTTAACCAACCAAATCACAACAGCTCTGTTACAACTATTGTTGCTGCTGCTGCTGTAGTTGTCGTTGATGTCAGCGCTTTTTACATGCTTAAATTTGCAATTAAGAAAAAAACTACGGCGGTTATCTTTCCAAAAAACTAACTGAATATTTGAGAAAACATCCCAACACAAACTTGTGTTTTCACTCCACTGACTTGAAGAAAAATGGCAACAAGGGGAAGTTGCTTGTTCATCCAAAATAATGCTCAATGATGTCGAATAAATAAATGGGTAAAACATCACAACCAAAAGTACAAGTTTATATAAATATAAGTAAAAAAAGTATATACATATATATAAAACATGTATATAATTTACAAATAGCGTATTACCAATACCATAGCAAGAATAAGTTGGGGAAACGGACAATAATAATAAAATATTTTAACAAAGACGAGATTTTTATTTTCGACTGAAGCAAACCAAAAAAATTTTTTTAAAGTTTGCTCTTTTAATACAACATAACCGTAACATATCCAGATAGAAAGGGTGGTAGGCCGCCGCAGCCGCAATACCAGAAATTTTTCAAAAAAAAGCTGAAGTTGAAATTTATGGGTGATGATCATGATGAGAGCAAAATATTGTTATGATATTTTTATGCAGTGTGGGGGCACTCAGTTTAAAAATACTAAAGAAGAAAAAAACCACCACTTTCGCGTGTGATAGGGACAATGTGTGTGCGTAGTGTGTACACACGTTATATTTTATTATTACACCAGCAGCAAAACCACTATATCTCCAACCCAGAAATAAGTATTAAGGTTTGATGCACTCTTTCTCAAGAAAAAATCCCAACTTTTATTCCAAAAGCTAAAGTTATAACACAAAATGGACTATACACGGGGGAATGTGAGAAGCACTCCGCACAGAACCATTTTCACTTGCATACCATTACCAATGCTGTGTAACTCTATGAGCCTAATAATTTTTATAGGCACCAAGGCACACTTGCTCACTTTCACAATAATAATGGAATGCAACTGAAAGTGCAACGCAGCAGCAACAGTCGAAGAATCGACTTGAGTAGAATATATTTTTTTTGTGCTCCGACTTCCCTGTTTTCAAACTTTGTTTTTTTTTCTCTCTCTCTCTTCTTTCTTTCTTTCGTCGTTTCCCTTATAATTCTCTGGAAGAATTCATTCAGTACAATCAGTGGCCATAAACTACACAGAGTAACTGAAACATTTTGCTGAATCAGTTTGTCAACAAAAAAAATAGAGAGGGAAGTGAAGAGAAAGTGGTTTTTTCTCTCTTTAAAAAACGGGAAAGAATGGGTTCTTAGGAAATGATATAGTTTTCCCAAAGTGTCACAACTGAATAACTTTTCCTTCGTCGTTTTTTTTTGTTTCTTTCTCTAAGCTTTATGTATTCATAGAATAACCATCACCAAGCCAAATATACACACACTATCATCTCAGCAGCTATATGATTTTTCCACTTATACTACTACTTCCTAGTATTTGTGCAACTTGTGCATTTTAGGTTGTTAAAATAAAGAAATAATATTATGTAGAAATGGTACATTATTTACTATATGCCATGAGAATAGTAGTGCAATGGTTTCGTGAGGAGGGGAAAAAGAGATAGTACCCTATGGGATGATCAAGTTGCAAAATAAATATTAAAAAAATGTAGATTTTATCCCTCACTTTTTTCTTCTAGATCTGGATAATGCGAAGATATTCCTGAAATAATTTTTTATTCCTCTCTGATATCCTCATGAAATACCATATTTTGTGAGATATATTTTTTGCTTTGTTTCTTGCCTGCATATGTATATATGTAATATTTTATGTTAAGGAGGGAGATGATCATGGTCATGAGGATGACAATGGCAGTGAGCGCGGCGCATTTGGTGTTGTCTACAGACTCCCATATTTTGATTAGTTTTGAATTTATCGTCAAAGTTAGTAGGTGTAGCGTAATTTTTTTTGTTTTATATCACGTTCAAGACCAACATTTGTTTGTACTGAAATGGGAAAGTTTTAGTAACAAAAAAAAATGTACTCTTGAAGTTGTAACAACTATGATTTGACCATGGTACTGTTGGCTTGTCTTTAAAATTTGGGTACTGTGATCTGGTCACACAGAGCTAAAAGAAGCTAAGACGTCATAAATCCGGTGCAACGACAAAAATCTTTGATCTTGCCTAATGTTACAATGTGTGTGGATGTACCATTTTACCCCATACGCTAACTTTGCCTGATGACAATACTGACACAAAGTTAGTCTTCCTTTAAAAAAAAGAATATTGAACTTGTCATAACATGAGAGCATGAGAGTTCCATCAAAATATTGTACTAGATAGTGGATGAAATGTAAACATAGTATTGATCTCTCTCTCTCTCTCATACACCCTCTCGTGAGATGATCCTTGTCACTACTCATGAATAGATTTTATTTGTGTGCACGATTTCTTAGTCGCCACAACAGCATAACACTACTTCTGGTTGTCATTTCTTTCTTAATAATAAACAAAAAAAATGCGTGCCCTTCCCTTGCTTCTTATGTAGTAGCTGTGGGCAACAAGACATGCTGACATACTGAAAATAATGCACAAAGCCATTTTATAGCTTCAGCAGACGCAGTAGTAGTAAAGGATATACATAGGGAACGTCATACCTGTCGTCTCTGCTTGTCATAAAAGTAGAATGAGTAAATTGTAAAAATATGCGACACAAGGCACACCCCCTTCCTCAGGGGCATACTTTTTTCCCTTTTCGCTAGCTCATAAATATATCGTCTTGAAAGTAGAATGATAATGCACAAGTTCATGTATGTTTTAGGAGGTGAGCTGATGCAAGAATCAGAGGAATCACAAGGAGATGCAAAAATGCAAATTTTATCATCTGGAGACTCCATTTTTTCGATATGAAACAGACGAAAGTGACTTTTTCTGCTCAATAGTAAGTAGTAGTAGTAGGGGGAGACGATTTTATGCATTCATTTGTATTCGTAAGTACCTCATCCTGAGAATCTGACGACGACAATGGGATGGATTATATCTGTGTGAGATGTTGGAAAAGCAAATGGTTTAGTAAAATATGTATTTGCATCATAAATCCGTAAGTTTGTTTTCACTCCGATTATTTTTATCCGACATTTTCAGTAAACGTGACTTGCAGAGAGTAAACAAGGTACAATTTCATTGTGTAACTCGCCAAGGAGCACACCGTAATCATCTCATTGTCAGTTTTTCAATGTATTCTACCATGTTTGTTGTTATTTTACGTGTTGTGTGGTCATGTCTGATGCATCAAGAATGCTAATGCAATGCAAGTATTAATGACATTTTTTGCAACTTTTGTAGCTACCAATAACATGTTCAGCAATGCATCTATCATGCTGTTTGTCTGTCATTCTGTTAACCATTAACAGTAAGTTAACTTATTCGAATTAAAAAGCCCCTCATTCCAATATTGTAAAGAGTATTAATTTCATTGGTTTAGTTTGTTAGGGATAATTTATAACATTTAATTGTCCAAATGACTTTTGAATTTTTATGAACCATGACCACATTTTACTTTCGGTATTTGCTTATTACGTCAGAGTCAATCATTTTTGTTTTTATTATAATTATGGACTTCCTTCACAAAACTCGAAACAAAATCTTTTCAAGATTTTAATTTTTTTGTAAATATCAAATATCAACACGCATGCTACGTAGAACATACCTGTGAACCAAACGTAACATCAGTTGAGCATCAAATAAAAAAACGCCAGAAGATTGCGTTTCATTTTTGTCAATGATCTGGCCTAAAAGTAATCTGAGAAGAAAGTGACCTCCTTCATGAAGTACATATACTATGTGTAAACTAGGTTCACGCACATTACATACATATGAGACTCAATAGAAAAAGAATGAAGAATTTGAGTATTTTTTGTACGCCGATATATATCGATTGCATCCAACACCATCTACACAGCCATTTGGATGACATTTGATTTTTATCATTATTATTATTATATTATTATTGTGTATGAAATCTTGTTATTTAAGAGGAAGAATACGTAAATCCTGTTCCACTTAATTCACACAATACATGTAGGTACTGCTCCCTCCAAACTCACTGCTAAAATACCATCCTCAAACTTTTCGGTAGTTATTTTTTCGATTTGCAAGTGATTTTGCGAATTGTTTTAAATTTCTTGAAAGTACTCGCAATCGACAAGGAA